>QJNU01000276.1:0-93577 GCA_004154915.1 Monosporascus ibericus
TTGACCCATGTAAAAGCTACACCTAATTTGTATAGCGTGATTACTAGCGTGACCCGTAGCTACATGAGACTGTTTTAAATATTTTGCCTGATACCACAGTAGATGAACTGCCGAAGACGCGAAGCGTTTGGGTTGGTTGACCTGATTGGTTACTGCCGGATAAATGGGACCCTCCCATTCCTAGTCATCGGGTCTTCCAACGAACCCGTCTTTCTGCTTCTCACATTTCTACATCCAAATATATAAGGCAAGTCTTCCACGGCCAGCGAGAGCTATGATCGCTTTGAGATTGGAGTCGCCTCAGCTGCACTCTCTGTTTTCTAGGCTCACCAGTCAGTTTCGACTCCCACGATCCGGAACATGCCCCTTCATATCGTACAGATAGGGTCTTCCTTCGCCGCCGGCCCAGGTATCCCGCCCGTCGCCAACAGCAAGGCGATGCGGTCGGGAGCCAACTTCGCCTGCCTGCTATCTAAGCGCATCAACGCCGAGTTAACGGACCTCTCCGTCTCGGGCGCGACGCTTCTAAATCTCATATCTGAACCCCAGGACGACTTCCCGCCTCAGATCGACTCAATGCCCGCGGATGCAGATGTAGTCCTGGTTCTCGGGGGCGGCAATGACATTGGGTATATCGGAGGCATGTTCCAGGACGCGCTGTCTTCCTCCTGGCTTGGGAAGGCAGCCGCCTGGTTACTAGGGAAAATCGCACCCCTTGGCGACTGCTTAGATACCGATGCACTTGCCGCGCGGTACGGGACAGTCCTTGATGCGATCCATTCCAAGGTGCCCAAGGCGAAAGTTATTGTCGTCGAGTATGTCACCATGTTGGGACCCGACGTCCGGCCCGGCGTTGACGTTGTTTTCGCGCCCGACCGTGTGGAGCACCACCGTGCAGTAAGTGCGAAGCTGCTGGAGGCGACAGTGAAGGCTACCGAGGAGAGAGCACCTTGGTGTGAGCGTGTTAGTGTTGATGAGCCGAGCCGGGGCCATGGCATCGGGACCAAGGACCCTTGGGTGAACGGTTTCAGCTGGAAGCTGTTCCGTGCTGGGAGCGCTTTTCACCCAAATGCCAATGGTATGAAAGGCGTGAGTGAGATTGTCTATGATAAATTCGTCGAGTTGGGATTAGTGGCGCCCGAAGGGCCCAAATAAGCAATGGCAATGTGATGACATATAAGGCATATATTAAGGTCTCATTGGGAGACATCATCCCTCTGACACTGGCGGTATCACCCTCCTCGTAATGTGAGACAGACGTGGCACATGGACAAACGTTTAGCCACCCGGACAGCGGTGAAGGGGAGAAAACAAAAGAGAAAATGAGAAGCTATATCCATGGTTGGATATGACGTGTTCGAACACTTAGAGTAAAATCCTGTTGGGAAAAATGTAGTACGGCTGGCTATTACTTCAAGTTACCATTCCAAATACCTACGAGGGGGGCCTTAACTTCATTACTCTGCAACAAGCCATGGTTGTTGTTTGCTTCCATGCCTGCCATAGCCAGCCCCTGATACTTGTTATCATGCCCCATTATACATACGGACATAGTTTGCTGGCTACATCATGTTCTAAGCCCTTAAATTTACATGACTGAATTACCTAAGAGTCATCAACAGGGACGACTAGCACCGAACTGGTGTGATTGATCTGTCCACGCTGCATGCGATGTTTGTCAAACCTCTATTTGGGTCATTCCACAATCAACCTCCAGCTTGCATATATAAACACTGCGGGAGCACAGTAAACCAGCCCATCCACGTGCTCCACGCCGATGTTAAAACTGACCAGGTGTTAGATGCCTTCACGGTAGCAATAGTGACATTGGGTCAAACCACCCGGCTAACACATGTAAGATCGCCATTCCATCTACAACATGACTATCAGAGCTGGTGAGCTACAGATTCGTTCCATCATCATCTTGCGTCCAGTCATATATCAGATAGGGGTCGGAACATATTACCATTCCGACCCCTATGATTCAAGCCATGTCATTGGAGCCGCTCAAAAGCAACGATCACCCAGTCTACCCTATCTCCCCAACTCCCATCTCCTTCGGCGCCTCGTCCCTACGAGGCCCCAAAGTCCATCTTCAACGCGATGGTTGGCTGCCCTCTGCTCCCGCCGTCACCCCTATCGCCGCTCGTCTGGCGGCCGGAGCGGATGACCTCTTCCATGAAAGCCTTCTGGCCCTCGTTCATGTTGGCCACGACGCCGCGGAACGCCATTTGGTCCGCCGACGCGAGCTCCAGCAGCCTGGCGCTCGTCTCGCGGTAAACCGTCCCGCCGCCGCCCTCGCCCTCGGTGGCGGCGCGAGACAGCAGCGCTGGCGCCACGACCGACATGGCGATTTGCTTGTGCGTCTCGCTGCCGAGGGCGGACGAGGATACGTACTGTGTCAGCGTGTGCGCCACCAGGCCCCGCGCCCGCTCCGGGTCTTCGGGCTCCGTGTTGGCCACGAAAGCGACCAGCCGCGGGAGCAGGTAGCGGGTTATGGATACGTCCGCGGGTGTGGGCGAGGGCTGTAAGAGCAGAGACTTGATGCAGTTGGCGGCAATCTTGGCGGTCTGAAGCAGTCCGTGTCAGCAGGTTGCAAGGGTTTTAGAAGACATTGAGGACACTACTCACCATGCGGTCGCTCAGACAGTCCACGGCTTCGTCAAGGAACCTAGAAACCACGGGATCGCTGGCAGGGAGCCGGTTGGTGCTACCTGTGAAGAGGATGGTGATAGCGAGGAGACAGTTCTTAACGCACTGTAGCGAAGATGGCGCCTCGCGCTTTTGCGCATTAAGATAAATACTCATGAACCGACGCAGACAGCCCTGAATCTGAGTATCGACTGCGGAGGGCTTCCCTTGGTAAGAATTGGACATACTGGCAACAAAGCGCTTGAACATGGGCAGCGCCTGGGGTACGATGACATCTTGGCACGGGCCTGGGGTCGCAAGGATGGTGGCGAAGACATGAATGATGCAAGCGTGCAGGTCCGTCTTGATGATGGCAGGGAACACTTCGGCGGCGTCGACGATGGCGTTGAGGCTTGTTCGGATAAGAAGGACGGCCTCTTCGGTCAGCTGGTGGCGGACGGGCTGGTTCGCTTCAGTGAGGTTGGGCAGTAATCCTGACAGCACTAGCACGATGATCCGCGTCAGCTCGAATAGCTGCTCAATATCCTCGGAGAGGTCCCCGTCATCGGGCTGCTCTTTCTTCCTGGCTGATGGATGAGCCACGCAGAGCGCGCGCGCTATCTCGACAATAACGCTTTGGACGTCAAGACCCTCCGTCAGTACGAGGCGGTCAAGCAGATCCATGGTTTCGGAGAAGATCGCTTCACGGTAAATGGCATGACCTGAGACGCTTGGGTGGAGGATCTTCTTAAGAGCCTGGAGAATCTCAAGAGTTTGCTCCTGTGTGGCCAATGAATCAGTCTGGCCAGGCCTGGTGGCAAGCGCCTCGAACGCGATACCAAAGAGGACGAAGAAGAAAGCCACCGGTTCATCCCGATAGTTGATGTCGGCGCCTTTGCTCTGCCCGTTAGTGGACGGCGCGTCAGTCTCCTTGCCATCTAACGCGTCAAAGACAAATTCGCTGTCCTGTTCGATAAGGCTTGCGATAGCATCAACAAGCTTCAGCCAGGAGTCTTGGTAGAATCTGAGGAGCGTATCGCGGTTGAGAGCGGAGTAAATGGAATCAAGACTACCCGACATGGATGGAGGGCCTAGCGTCATGGAGATGTCAGGCTCGAACCTCAAACGAGCGAACTCTCGCAAAGAGGCCAACCAAAGAGGTGTCAATGTTCTAATATGGGGTTTGAGCACGTCGAGAAGATACTTCTGCTCAGAGCTGGCCACTTGAAGATCCGCCCAAGCGGAAAAGACCGACATCTTTACCATGACCTGCGCGTTAGAACTTAGGCCTTTAAGGTCGCCGATCCCGGCGTTCTCCGTTTCCGATGAGAAGTTTTCGAGTGCAGTGACGAGGGTTTTCAGGATCCGCCCCATGCGGTCCACATCGGTGACTATGCCCGTCGAGATGAAGGCGGCGCAGACGTTGACAGCCTCCGAAGCCAGCTCCGGGGAGGAATCTGCGGCAAATGCCGGGGTTAGTGCAGAGCCGATCTGAGCTTGGTATTGTTCCAGAAGCATAGCTTCGTCAAAATCGGGATCCGGTGTCCTGCCGAACATCTTTAGGACGGCCCCTATTATCTTCAATCCCCAGATCCTCGATTCTAAAACGCTAGAGGTTGATGCAGAGAATGCCATTCTGATGACGTCGCCGATCCTTCCTTGCAGTGCTACCTGGGCAGAGGACTCGCCATTCGTGGCCACATCCTTTGCAATCAAGACGAAGATATCATTCAGACAACTCATCACGAATGTTCGAACCTGCCAGCGCAGAGGTTCCGCTTCCGAGTTCGACGGTTCCTTATCGTCTTTAGCAGCCCGGCCAGCTGCGGCGAAACCGGCAACCTCTTCGTCCTGTAGATCAATTGCAGGACCAGTTTTGGTTTCGGTGACTCGTGCCTCCTCGGTTGCCTTTGGCCGAGTCATCTTGTGGACATTCTGGAAGCGTAGTAGCCAAGCCCCGGTATCTGTCAAGAAGGTCTGCCGTATCCAATTCCGAACCAGGTTACGGATTCCATCGTGCTGGGGCGAAACATCTAGTACGAGCCAGAGCTGATCCTCGAATCCTGGGTCTGCAGCCGCGAGCACGTCGTAGGAGTTCCGCTTCATGAGGTTGTAGAGACTGTCGACAGCAACGTCGCGTAGGTCGCGATGTGCGGAGTTGAGGTACTTCTGGAGCGTCTTGACATAATCGGCGAATACCAGATAGCCAGGAGCATAGAGAGCCAGATGCTCCAAACACGCTAAACTGGCCTGTTGTACCAGGACGTCCTCTTCGCTCTGAAGCTGGCCGACCAGGGTAAGAATCAACTCCCTGGATTTCGTCGAGTCTTGCAGGTCCGGGCCCAGGACGTTAACAATCGAATCGAGACAGCGCGTGACTGCTGCCGTCGTAGAAAGCTCCAGCTCCAAGCTCATAGGAATTGGCGATGCTACTTCTGAGTGGTGCGTCTCTGAGAGGTACAACTGAGCGAGCATACCAAGTGTACCGGATACAAAAGGCCCAAATCCGAGACCTGCCGCGTCCGCCGCATTGGCTAAAGCCTCCAAGGCCCAGAAATGGACGGTGGGGTGCGGATCATTGCAAAGAGACATTAAGATGCCCGTAATTGTCTTGAGATGATATGCCGCCCCCATTCCGCCAACCTTAGCCTGGATGGCGCCTAGTGCCATGGCACACCCGGCGCGAGCGCTTGGCTCACGGTTGCCCACAATGGTGTCGACAAGATACTTGATTTCGTTGTTGGTAAAGGCGTTGCCACACGCGCTGCACAACCGTGCGATCGCACCGTAACCGAGGCCGCGGACATATTGATCTGCGTCGGTTACAAATCCTCTTATCATCTCTTGAAGGAGCTTCTCCACGGCCAAATTCGTAACATCACCAGGCGGCGACTGCGTCTCTTTGACGGCAACCTTTAAAGTTGAAAACAGCGCACTAGAAATATTGACGTTAATAGCAGCTTTACGGCCAGGGTCCCGCTGTAAGGATCCTGCCGCGACGAAGGTGGCAATCTGCTCCAGGATGCTCTCTTGCACCTTAGCGGGTGTTAGGGGAAAGGCGAATGCGAACAGCTGAATTGCCATATTAACAACCTCAGTTGCTGGCGGATCCGGAAGACCTGCCGCATGACCCGCATCACCTGAATAGATGACAGCAGCGTCATGTTCTAGAGACGGGCATATAGGCGATAATAGGAGGCTGTCAATGATATCATCAGGGTCGGCCTCGTCTTTTGACGGCCTATCCTCCGATTCATCTTTCTGCCCGGGGAGGCTTTTGAAATTGAAGCCCCGAACCAACCCGTTCACTCCAAATCCGGCGTTATCCCCAACCTCCCACACCGTCTCAAAGGTGCCAGCGGCATTGGCGATGGATGCACTCAGCGAATTTGCTGCGTAGTTCTCTGGGTCCGCAAAGAGGGATATCGCCTGTGTCAACAGGTTGGACTGTAAGAGCGCCTCGCTACCGCCTGGCGGGCTCTGATTAACAAGCTTGATATAGCATTGCAGAACCCGCCTTTGTGCCATCATATCAAGATCTAGCAACTGCAAAGCAGGCGTCAACCTCTGGGATATATCATCGGTAGTCTTCTTCGAAGGTAGCATCTTGAGGAAAATGCTTGTGTTTTGGAGCATGGTAGCAATGCGTTTCGAGACGTCCACTGTCAGCAAGCGGCTATTGAATTGGAGGAACGACAGTATACATCCCAAGGCGCACTCCTTGACATGGGTCAAGTAGGACACCTCGAGAATGCTGCGGTGGGCGAAATTGTCTTTGGCTAGAGGTTTTGGCGTTGCATTTTTCCAGAGGATGAGCAGCTGTGACAGGTGAATCTTGACGAAACTGGGCCCCAGAGACATAAGACCACCTAGCAGTATCCACGCAACCTGGACCTGCGTGGCCGAGACGCGAAGCTCAGACTTTCCACTAGATTTGAGCAAATCCGTCGCCATAGAATAGACACGATTATTGACGTCGAGAGACCCATAGAGCGGTCGCGCCGGGCTGGCACTGAGGGTCGCAGCCAGTCCATGGGCGAAACCAACGCATCTCCTCGGAGAACTCTTCCCGGAGCCGAGTAAAGACAATTCCCGACTGAGACTGTTCATGCAAACGGATAAGCAGGGCAAGAGCTGCAGGGGGCAGGCAAGGACGAAGGTCTTCATGCAATGTGACGCATGAACTTGGACACTGTAACTGGGATGCTGTAGTACTTGCAGAAGACCATCCCTACAGGCCTCTGCGAAATTATTCGCTGCTGAACCTAGAGAATCAACGAGCGAAGCAACAGCGCCGAGAGCTGTGATGAGGGTGTGTTTGGTTGGCTCGGACCGTTCCTTCAGCGCTTGAGGGTAGTTCTTGAACACGTCGTTGATGAGCATTTTGGCCGCAGCTATCTGGCCTGACTCCCCTAGGATCCTCCTGCCGATAACGACTTGAAGCACCGTGTCAACAATGCGCCTAGTTATGAGGAGCCTGTACCGGTTATTGGTGATGTTTTGGTGACCCAGGAGTTCAATAGTCAAAATTTCCGCAATTCTCAAGTAATTCTTTTCCACAAATCTTTCCCCTAATCGTCTTATCACTCGTCCATAGCATACTCCGATGGCTGCTCTAGCCCTATTCGTAGTCGACATACGTACATATTGAGTCGTTAGGGTGCCAAGGATGTCGTTCAGCGACAGGGCAAGATCTCGACCCTTCTTGCCACCGGGTGCAGGACTTCCCGGCCGGGAAGAGGGAATATCATCTTCATCATCAAGGACTGCCCCTGGCTGCATAGACGCCCGCTTGCTTGCTTTTGATTTGGTCTTTTTGGACTTTGGCATAGAACTGGCCGTCTCGGAATGGGCCTTAACCATGGCCTCGGCCACACAGTCAGCTGCCGCGTGTCTGACCTGAGATGAGGCCGAGTCGATGGCCTTGAAGATGGCGGCTTTGAGATTTTCGAAGTCGCTCGAATTGTCAAAGAAGGGGGTATATTTTACGAGCGACCTTAGGCAACGACAGGCGCAGACGATGGTTAGAGAGCCTTTGTCAGTCGAGGCGGCGCTTCGCCCCTGTTTCCATATGTCCCTCGCAACCACCTCGTCGAGACTTCCCCGTATCATACCGACTATCTTAGCCAGGGCGATGAAGACAGCAGCTCGTAGTCCAGCATGAGTCTGGGACGACTTGAGGATCTTGACAAGTGCGCCACAGACAAGCTGGTGTTGAGTGATGGCGCTGTCGCCGGCGGAAGCATAGACATCTCCCAAGCAGGCGACAGCGGCATGGCGGGCGCGGATGTCCGCTTCAGTCTTGGACTTTCCATTGGCGATGATCCCAACCAAGTCGCTAATAGTTTCGAAGAGGAGCTTTCTGTCCCCATTGCTAAAAACATGCGCCAATATCTTTCCTAGGTTGTTTCGTATTACTCGACTCGGTGACGGGGACGGTAGGTTGAGAATCTGGAAGACCTCCTTCTTGAGGTAGAATTGCTGAGCTGTACAGTCGTCGGCGTCCAGTCCGTGGACATGCTTGCTCAAGGTCGACACGAAGTTGAGTAAGAATAAGTCTTGTTGTTCGGGAGGTAGCGACTGCAACTTCGCAACATCGAGTTCTGGATTGGAGGTTGCCGCAACATAGCTGGTACTGGTGTTGGTGCGCCGCGGTGGTGAGGCCACGTCTTGCGGTGAACCATCTCTGTTCGAATTATCGCCCGATGGGCGATTTGACGTCGACATGGGAGGTATGGAAAAGAGTAGATCTCGGTCGATCTACCTATGTATATTCTAGGTGTTCAGAAAGAATCGTGGTCGCGCCAAGCCAGTTAAAATGTCATTGTCGTAAAGAGTCGGGTAGCCTAGAGCGCAATGGTTTGGTCAGCTGCCCCTTTCCCCCCCTGTGCCTGCTATGATGGGTTGAGATGATTTTGGTTTTGGTCCCTTTGAAATCCAAACACAGCGATCCAAGTCAATCATTCACCTTTGAATGTCGGTAAGTGACTAATTAAGCGCATATCTGCATACATAGCTACCTGGTACAGGGGATCAAAGGAGGACCCTGCGCTGTCGAATTATTATCATGAGCAGAACCCCCACCAGCCCCGCTATATTTTCCCGCTATGGAGTGATTAAAGCTTCTTGGGAGAAACCAACCCCCGCAGCCCCGATAATTGAATCGATCCGCCCTTTCACCTTTACGAGAGAGGAAGATACTTATCACTATCGATAACGCCGGGTGTTGATAGTTTCGCCAATCTTCACTTGATGCCATTGCGGACTCCAACGGCGATGGAGGTAATAGGCGTGTCCGGCCATTCCTGTATTGCTTATTTTATAGAGCACTCTTAACTTCCAAGCCGAGTCCTCAGAATGGCGTCCTTCGTCTCTTTCTCGCGTCTCGGCGCATCCGCACGAATATTCCCGTCGTCAATATGCGCACAATGCCGCCGTTCGTTCTCCTCGAGTACGGCATTCCACAGCGGCCATAATCGGTGGTCAAAGATCAGACATGAAAAAGGCGCCGCTGATCAGAAGAAGACGGCGCAGCGGAACACGTTCGCGAAACACCTTACCTTGTATTCGAGGCGTGCGTAGCTCTCGGCCCATAGTCTAAGGAGCCCCGACTTTTTTCGATGCCGCAGTCTGACACGGGATACGATAGTCTACGGCCCGGATCCGAACATGAACCCGCAACTGGCATCTGTCATAGCGAGCGCGAAGAAAGGTATATGACGCATACCTCAGGCATTTATGTAGCATACCAGGGCCTTAGGACCGACGTTCAAGGCGCCCTGCCGGCTTCCCCAAAAAGGATTCTTTCGCACTGACTGATGAACGCCTCTCCTCACAGCGGGCATGCCGAAAGCCAACATCGACGTGGCAATCGCGCGGGGCCAGGGCAAGTCATCGACGGGCGAGGGCCTCGAGACCGCGACTCTCGAGGTCATGATGCCGTCGTCCTCTGCCGCCATGGTGATCGATATCGAGTCGGACAACAAGCAGCGGTCGCTGAAGGACCTGCGGGTCATCGTCAAGAAGTACAGTGGTAACGTCACACCGACCGCGTTCCTGTTCACGCGCCTTGGGCGCACCGTCCTAAGGTCCAAGGGCGAAGGTGCTGCGGCTGGGGACTTCGACGACATCTTCATGCAGGCCGTCGACGCGGGCGCCGAGGACGTCGAGCAGGACAACGACGGAAACGTGGTCCTGTGGACACAGCCGAACGTAACGCATCAAGTTGCGCAGAAGTTGGCCGCTACTCTTGGGATGGAGATCCACAGTTCCGATATTATCTACTCGCCCGCCTCGGACAAGGTAAAGCTCAACGAGGACGAGGCCGCGGGCAGCTTGGGTGCCTTGTTGGCGGCTGTACGCGAGTATCCGGATGTCCAGGCGGTTTACGCGAATGTCGAGAAGGGCGATGTGTCCGAAGAGATATGGAAAACAGTGGAGGAACACCTAGGTTCGTAGACACGACCTGTGCGCCCGGCCATTGTACATTTGCAGCTGTACCATATATTGTACAATATAGACGTAAACATAGACATGGACAAACCTGATGGCGGAGTGGCGCTAACGTCGTCGAGAATAAGCTACAGTACAGTGTGATATCGTAGAACAATCCCTATCCGATTTTCGCCCCAGAACGCCGCATCCATGCAATTGCACAGCCAGTTTCCTCATGATCGTGCGATGTAAAAGCCTACGTGAGGGGCCGGCCAGTTGTTCTCGGGCCCCAATTTAAGTAGAACGCCCGCCCACGTTTCGAGAGTCGTGCCCCTCACTTATCGTCACCCGATGGCGGCGGGGGCGGCTGCTGTCTGGTCTCCTGCTCGAGCCTCCTCTCCCTCAGATACAGCCGCCGGGCGCGCAGCCTCTGAAGCTCGGCGTGGATCTCGTCCCTCTCGAGGGGCACCTTGTTCGCCTGCTCGGGCTTGGGCCAGAAGTCGGGCACCGCGAAGCGCTCGTCGAGGTTCGTGCCGAAGTAGTACATAATGCCGATCGGAAACATGACGTACATGCCGAACTGCCGTACATATTAGCTTCGAGGCCCAGATGGGTTTGGAAGGACGCGGGGGGATCGGGGATTGCGATGAGGCTGCGGCAGAAAAGTAACAATACGATACGACGTGGCGGTTGTTCTTTACCTTGAAAACTTCGAGATTGAGGCCACCCATCCTGAAGGGCAGGTTTTGTTCAAGTGGAAGTCGGTTTGCGCTTACAAATTGCTGCGGCAGCGAGGTTGCAGGTTCGTGAATTCGGCGATGAGCTCATAGCAGGTGCCGACTTTCCATCAATTGATGCACAATTTGAGAGCGTCTCATTGGTTGATGGTTCGGAAGCTTAGTGGCATACTATGCCGTTATACCTGATGTAGCGGAGAACTTTCCCCCTGTTAAAAGCATATGAGCGATACCATGGCTTACTTGCAAGCAGAGCTGCTTACGGCCTATGGAGTGTGAAGAAATCCCCAACTAACGACGAACACTATAAGCTTATGCATATCTCACTGATATCTTGGACAATCTGTAGTTCCACGGAAATTTCAAAGCATTTTGAGGTTATCCGTTTCTCTCGTGCTCGGTCTTGCTCATCTTTAAAGTAGCTGGCAGCGCAGAATTAACATCACACAAATAATAACAGTACACTAGGGCTCTGAGGCTCTTTGAGTACGCCTCTGCTTGTCTTTCCAGTACGTTACGGAATCAAGGGTGCATGCATAAAAACGTCTAGGATATGGTGTTGATGCAGATAAGGGAGGCTTCAGATCCTAGGTCGGTGGGTGTTCCTCATCAACTCCAATGCACTCGTTCAGCCCCTAGGCACCCTTACCAGCAGGTAGAAGGACACCTAGATAGTGAGATCTCCCTGTTTGAATGATAGCTATTGGAATATTAGGCTGTGCATCGGGTCCTCCCCTGAATGACTTGGCCAGCAAACTCTGGTCTTTTACCTCCACCCCGACCTCCTTGCTTCTTTTCTTTAATAGCTTCGATTCTCCTTGAACTTTCTGACAATATCTACAGTTATGTGCTGTTGCTTCTTTGTCGTTGAAATCTTCACGATTTCCTTCCAAGGGCAGCTGGATATTCAGTTTGACATCTTATAGCGCCGAGTCACTCATTACTGCATCTTACATATCGTTGAAGATGGGAGGGAAAGTTTGATGCGATTAATGTTTTGGTTAGCGGTCTTATGAGTATGTTCCGAGCTTCTTCTCTGAAGCAAATTCGTTCGTCTATGGCAGCTTTCCTTATTCATGGTATTGGGGTACGCCGAATTCAAAGTTATTCGAACAGGGAATAGGGGTAATTCGACGACCCACAACTCTGTTTATTTACAGTTGTTCATTCCCTGGGCTCCCAAGGATGCCGATTCATGGTAGAGAATTGAGCCTATATTTTAAACTACCTTCTTTTCGTTTGTTATTATTAAGATATCGTTTCGTACATTTATTATAGTATTGGGCGCATTCGGCAAGGTCTGGCCGAAGCCTACTTCTTCATAATGACTTCCCTCTTGTCTTTAGTAATATAAGAGGTTTACACCACAGTCGAGAAAGGTTGAATGTAGTGCTCCAGGTCGGCCTTTTAATACCGAGGTGTCCGTTAACATTTCAAACCCACGAACTTAAGTAGGTAGATTATATAAATATACCGCCTAACTGCCTAATCCAGTGTTAGTGAGTGCATATGCGTACAGCCCCTAGCCTAGTTTGTGCCTCTTCAAATGCTTAGTGCAAGTCTATATATAGTCACTTGCTTTAACGGCGTTCGGCGCTGCTGCGACGACGAGAATCCTGCCCTTTCTGGTAATCTGTTGCAATGCACACACGCTGAGGAAGCAAATTTTACTCGCAGAATCCGTGCAAGATAGGTAGTATGGCAAGGATTTAAGGCTAGACTAGCCCGGCAGCCTTAGCATTCCTTGGCATCTCCTATTAATCCTATTAATCAACATTATCTGTCTGGACTCTGGAGGCCGTCGTCGTAAACATGCGCCTCATAAATACGGAAACACTGGAACTCGCGGAATTCCATGGTAACGCGGTCCCTTCTTATGCCATACTAAGTCATCTTTGGGTGGAAGGGCAAGAGGTCAACTTTCAGGATTTTACAACTCTGAGTCCCTTAACTACAACCAAATCAGGGTTTCATAAAATCCAGCGTGCCTGTCAGATAGCCATAGAAGATGGCATCGAGTGGATTTGGATCGATACGAATTGTATCGACAAAAGCAGTTCAGCCGAGTTGACCGAAGCCATCAATTCAATGTATAACTGGTACAGCGCATCGACAGTCTGTTACGCCTACTTGTGCGACGTTCCCGATCTCGATATGGCGGAAGAAGATCCGTTGCATCACTTCCGCAAAAGTAGCTGGTTCCATCGAGGATGGACGCTCCAGGAGCTAATTGCCCCAAGCAGGGTGCTGTTTTATTCCAAGACGTGGACAAGGATCGGAGATCGATCCGGCTCTCTAGCTGTTGTGATATCTAGGATTACTGGTATAGATCTATCGGTGATTCTTGGAATTGCGAATTTGCACCAAATCAGCGTCGCGAAAAAGATGTCATGGGCCGCGACACGCCAGACTAGCCGGGTTGAGGACATGGCATACTGCCTGCTCGGAATCTTCGACGTGAACATGCCATTGCTATACGGTGAAGGCCCCAAAGCCTTCATACGTCTGCAAGAAGAAATCATCAGGATCTCAAACGATCATACTATATTCTGCTGGGCTAGAGATTCTGGCGTTGCTCAGAGCTGGACCAGTATGCTTGCCCCTTCCCCTGCAGCGTTCCTCAAATCCGGCGACTACGTTGCTGTGGATGCGTGGGAGGCTCCGGTGCCATACTCGATGACCAATCTGGGCCTGTCAATACATCTCCCCGTCCTGTACACTTTGACCCAGATAGTCGTGGTACTCGACGCAGGAGTTTCCCACGGCGACCCTGGTCTGCGAGCATGCATTGCCATGCAGCGCACAAACCAGAGGAGGTCGGGCTCAAACATACTAGACCGAAGCCGATTGTTAGGTCGCCCGATACTCCTGTCAAAAGAGGCAACTGACACTAGAGAGCGATACCACCTAGTCATTCGATCCGGGTACATTCCTCCTGTGGAAAGCCCATATAGACGCCTGCTCCCGATGTTCAAGCACGGAGTGCTGCTATTCGTGGACCCTACCGCTACCAGGCTGCTTTCCACCAGCAAGCGTGATATGCCCCTCGGCGCTGTAGGGTACGATATCGACACCCACCCTGCTGGGATATTTGACTTCGATGCAGGCATATTGAGATTGCCAGCATTTGAAGGAGGAAGTTCTCTCGTAACTTCGGGGCTCATGCGTATCCGCTTTAAATCACCTCAAGCAGCAGACTTCTACCTGTTCTTCGCGGTCATACTGACACTTGGAGGCAAGGAAGTATGGAACTGCAGCGTCCACCTTGCAGATGATCTCGGTGACATCCTACTTGCCTTTGAACAGGAACTTGGTGAAGACGAATGGCCTCCTGACGACTTATTGATACATCAATATTTACGAGTCGAGGCTTGGCAACAGCACTGTCAGCAGTTGACAGCTCACAGTTCAGATGAATCATTGTTCGTGTCAATCGGAGGACCCATAAGCAGCCTCCCTGGAACCAACGTCAGAGCAGCTGTGCTTTCAGCTAAAGCGGACACACGCCTCCCAGTCCCTTTACAATCGATGGAGAGTAACAGTGCCGATTATAAGGACCACGAGAGTGTAAGGAATAGTGAGGAGGATGAACAGGAGGATGAGGACTGGGATTCAGAGGAGAAAGATGAAGACGACAAGGAGTTCTCGCAATTCTCGTATGCCTAACTCGCAGCGTAACTAAGCAAATGCCTTTCGACAGCGCGTATATGAAGTTACTAGTCCATAATACACCATCGTATACCTAGTGAAGGTCAGGGCGTAGTCTTTTAACTCGCCTGCTTAATCTTCCATACGCCCCCGTAACCTTTAGATCCAGCTCACCCTGGGGCTCCAAGCTTACCATTAAGTCGACGTGTCAATTCTGGGTCCAGGACAGGGTAAGTAGGCGCCAAATGGAAAGAAGGTTCCCTACGGTTGCCCTAGGGTCCTAGACGTAGGACGATTCCGTCCGGAGGACTCTGGATCAGGGCCGAAAGGCTCCCTTTCCCAGTCAGACACCCTAAATACATAGGGGCAGAGCAGGCCCTTTCTTCTTCAACGGCTTCCCCTGCCCCCTGGGGCCTCCGGCAACGGTAGCACATCAGATTCCAGTATCTATAAGTAATTATACAAAAATGGAGTTTCTGAAAGTTGGCACGTTTAGAATCACTCGTGGTTCATAGAACATTTTTATTTCACACCTTTACAGCCTGACGTCCGTAACGAGGGCGATACCTGAGACGCCAGTATCCCACACCCTGACTAGGGCAAGATTGGGGCATTGACGTTTTATTGGGGTGTTCCCCCCCGAGAAGGCTGCTCGAACACTAAATCTTCGAGCCGTGTAGGGCATTCGCCCTGAGATTGGTATGTCCCATATTCCGGTATTATTGCAGGTGTCCCATAACATCCCCCACATTCCAAGATCCTTCTTTGCCGGCAATATGTATAATTTATGCATCCTGTATATAAACTATATGCGAATACATCTAACATGACATACTTCGACAAGGGCCTATATGGGATTTAAAGCTTCAGTCAGCCCTTATTACCATAACTAGTGTAGTGTTGAGAAGCAAGAAAAAAATCGAAGTTTGTAAAGCACTGACCAGAAAGATTCCTAGGGTTAGAGACCAGCTCTGGACTATTTTTACCTAAGGTTGTGGCTTTAAACTGTGAAGGGGTCTTTGTGGCTCAGGTAGCCTAGCGTAGTGCCCAACGACGACAAGTGTAACAGGCACTAGATCAATGTTACTAATGCAGGGGAATGCAGCGGTAATGGCGATTACGTTATTTGTGGGCATAAGCAGTTGCTTCGCTTCTCGTAGTAGGAGACCCCTTTTGCGAATTACGAAAGTAAGCTGAGAGAGTATGGCGAAGTTGCCCGATATCGGCCGCAGTGAGACGTGATTAATTATCGGGCACTGATGGAAATCAGCAATGCAGTTCGACCTCTACGCAAATAGAACCATTATACCTAATGTCTATTCCGAAGAAGCAACCACTCACCGTCCGGGCCATCTCAGCCTCTGAAACCTATGCCTTACGCCACGCCGTGCTCTGGCCTCAGAAGCCTATGAGTTACGTTCGGCTACCTGAAGATGCAGCTGGTCAGCATTTTGGGGCCTTTGTGTCTTCGGATGAGGCCTCTGAGGAACTCGTGAGCATTATATCACTCTTCATCGACGGGAACGGAGATGCCCGCTTTCGGAAGTTCGCCACGGCGACTTCTTGGCAAGGCAAGGGCATCGGGTCGGCTTTGCTGGCGTACACGATAGAGGCCGCTGCGAAGACGGGCGCAAGGAGCATCTGGTGCGACGCCCGCCAGAGCGCGCTCCCATTTTACGAGAGATTTGGGATGAACTCCGAAGGGGAAGTCTTCTTCAAGGGTGAAGTGCCTTACCTCCGCATGTCGAAGGGGTTGCCCTAGACTACGTGAGAATGTGACCGTGCTGGAACGAATCCAAGATGAAATGAAACAGAGCAGGTACATTGCTTCCTACATAGGAAACTCACAAATGCTTCAACGTTTTCTAGATCCACGTGTCGATGTCGTGCATAATCCACCTCGGATGGTTTGAGAACGGGATAACGGCCGGTAACCCCCATCCGAGATACGAGAACACACATTTACCCTATTCGAGGAATTTGGCATGCCGGATACTGAAAGGTCCCTGAGAACTACTGCGGCTAGTGTAATGGTGCCAGATACTTACCGTGTTCTTTCCAAGAAAGTCCGCCAGCATCGGTTTCGTAACCTCTCCCTCCGTGTCCTCTAAATTACTCGAAAGAGGGTGGCAGTTAGTCCAAGCGAGATCTGGTGATCACGAAGATTGGCGTGATCCATCGCTTCACTACGTAAAGCCACGGAGGGAGCAGCGACTGGTGACTGGCTCGGTGATCTTTAAGAGTGTCAACGAATAGTGTCCAATCATCACCCTAGAGCTCCGCCTGCCTCCTAGGCCAACTCCGCCTCTTCCACGCTTCAAGTTTCAAGTGTCGGCCAGAAGGCCAATCATGAAGTTCCACGACCCTGCAAGTTAAGACACGAGTCTCCCTGTGTAATCTGGGGCCCCACAGCCGATGTGAGACCGAGATCAACGGTCCGGTTAGCCGGGTATGAGGCCCTGATATCGCATACAGAAGCGTTCGCGGCTTAAGGAGTGATTATTATCTGGTTGACCTCGAAAGCATCCAAAGCTAAAAGAAAGAGGGCAATGATG
This sequence comes from Monosporascus ibericus, assembly GCA_004154915.1. Classification (NCBI taxonomy): domain Eukaryota; kingdom Fungi; phylum Ascomycota; class Sordariomycetes; order Xylariales; genus Monosporascus; species Monosporascus ibericus. Next base: position 17,006 of record QJNU01000276.1, read on the forward strand.
TCTACTTAAATACATGGAAAGACAGCTGTAACTGAGAGAAAGCGATACCGGAGGTGGCTGTTATAGTCCATGTAGTGGCTTGAGCTATTGGGCTAAAATCAAGCCATATATGCTTAGCGTTTAGTTAGGTCTGACAACTGGTGATGACAATATTCAGGATCCGGTGATCAGTCCTAGTCATAAAAGGGGAGGGAGGGGGGTGTCTCGATTCACACGTTCCAGCTACTAAGAGTTTGCCAACAGACTCTCGGCTGTAGCATAGTCCAGAAGGTATCGATTCGGCCCTATCTACTTGTGGATGAGTGTATGCTCCCCGGGGCGCTATTCTACTTGATGACCCTCGCGACATCCAAAAAACAAGCGGTCACCAGATATAGCTCACAGCTATTGAAAATCTGACAGAAACCTGTCGGAGTGCCCTATTTGTCTATAACTCTCAACACCGGCTCGTATTCCTACCAGTCGGCCTTTCATTGACGCTTGGCCACCGCAACTACGATATTCACAGCCTGCCCAAAGGCAACTCGCATATAGCATGCGGGAGCAGCCTGCCTTCCTGATGCGGCCAAAGGTTTAGGGTGCTCTGTCTAAGACGGGCAGTGATCACCGGTACTGATTGACTATATTTGCTGTATATACGCCAGCATCGATGCTGTGAAGTGCTCACATCGCACGTCACCAGGCTAGTACTCGTAACCGTCATTCTTTGCAGCTTCAGCCATGTTTACAATGCGTTCCTCAGTACTCGCCGTCCTCCGCCTGTGTTCTGCTGTCACCGCAGCAGGCACCGAAGCCTGGAAATCCCGCAATATATACTTTGCCCTAACGGATCGAATTGCGCGTAGCGGCGACGATGAGGGAGGAGGTTCGTGTGGTGATCTCGGGAACTATTGCGGCGGTACCTTTCCAGGCCTTGAGTCTAAGCTCGACTACATCCAGGGCATGGGATTTGACGCCATCTGGATTACACCAGTTGTTGCAAGTAAGACGATCGCCGTTCGATGACGGTTCATCTTTCATAGACGCTAATATATATGGCGAAAACAGATAGTCCTGGTGGTTATCACGGGTATTGGGCACAAGACCTCTACACCATCAACCCCAACTACGGAACAGCAGATGACTTGAAAAGCTTGGTCAATGCCGCCCATGAGAAGGTTAAAACCATAACTTCCATTCACTTCACTGAGTTGTACTTACAGTTTTGAATAGGGCATCTACATCATGGTCGACGTGGTGGCCAACCACATGGGCCTCGGCCCTATTGCAGATAATAGGCCAGAACCCCTGAACCAGGAGAGCTCATACCATCCGGCTTGCGATATCGACTACTCTAATCAAGGTAGCGTGGAAACCTGCCGAATCGCAGGTCTGCCTGATCTGGATACTGGAAATGGGGAGATACGAGCGCTCTTGCAGGAATGGGTCAGCTGGCTCATCAAGGAGTATGGCTTCGATGGAGTTCGCATCGACACCGTCAAGCACGTTGAGAAGGACTTCTGGCCGGGTTTCTCTTCGGCCGCTGGCATCTACACCATTGGTGAGGTCTTCGACGGCAACCCGGAGTATCTCGCGGGTTATGCCGATACCATGTCGGGCCTGTTGAACTACGCCATCTATTACCCGATGAACAGGTTTTACCAGCAGACAGGCTCAAGTCAGGACATGGTAAATATGCACGACCAGGTCACCCGGTTGTTCCCTGACCCCAGTGCTCTTGGCACGTTCCTTGACAACCACGATAACGCCCGCTGGTTGAATCAGAAGAACGACGTCTCGCTCCTCAAGAACGCCCTGGCGTATGTCATTCTCTCCAGGGGTATTCCCATCGTGTATTACGGAACCGAGCAAGGATATGCCGGCGGGAATGATCCGGCGAATCGCGAAGATCTCTGGCGAAGCAACTTCAATACTGAGGCAGACCTGTACCAAGCTGTCGCGCGGCTGTCAGGGGCAAGATCGGCAGCAGGTGGCCTTGGGGTAGACGATCACAAGCACTTGTATGTTGCGGACACTGCTTACGCCTGGAGTCGGGCTGGAGGAAAACTCATCGTCTTCACCACGAATAGCGGGTCTGAGTCATCTGGAGAGCATTGCTTTAACACGCAAATGCCTAACGGTCGCTGGAACAACATTTTGGGCTCGGGTTCTTACACAGCGGATGGGAGCGGTCAAGTCTGTGTGAGCTTCGGCAACGGCGAGCCTGTCGTTCTGCTTGCCTTGTCTTGAAATCCTTTTATATATACACGACCCCTTATTGAACGTCAGGATCATGCATGCACCGCTAACTTGTCTGTTGCTAGTTCAACACGGCAGGAATTTCCAAGACTACACCCATGTATCCTACCTTTACAGATGAGAATATGACCTCTATGACATAATCAAATGTCGCCAAGGACATAAGCGATCTTCACTCAGTGCTTCTCACATATGGACTTCCTGAGTTACTTGAATTGTCAGGTCTATTCATATTCACCTGAGGTAGGATGGCATTGAGGGTACAGTGTTCAGTCCCATGCTACTTAGAAGTTGTTGAGAAGGTTCTTGATCCCCTCCCATGCCTCAAAGCCGCTTGGGATGATTTGCTCAGGAGGTAGCACAAAGCCGTTTCGGCCAGTGTCACGAAGCTCAAAAGCCCAGGCGAACTCACTAGCTTTAGGTTAGCTCCAGTAAGATGTGCAAAGGCGTAGGAGATCAACTTACGCTCCGCTGACGTCCTGAGCGTAATCGTTCGAGCCGCCATTTGTCTGGTAGATCGTCGAGCAGGTCGGGCCATATTCAAACCTAGTACCGTACGGCCTCGCAATGGCGCTCGCGACACCCCGTGCTAGGGTCATCTGCTGGTTGATATTCTCGGCTCTGGCGCTGCATGAGTAGCCATATGGAAGCAGGATCAGCTGGCTATAGCTATGCCAGTCAATGTACAACTTAAGGCCCTGGGACCTTGCAACGTTGTCCAAGTGGGTTCGCAGGCCGAGGTTTTCAGGAGCGTCACCACTGGACTGGCCTCTGTAGGTTTCTGAGCTGGGGGAGGTTGAAGAACCAGGTCCGGACCACTGGTACGGCCAGTTACGGTTGACATCAGTGCCCACGGCGCTGATGCCTGACCTGGTCTGTCTGTTCTTGCGCCAAAGCCGGTTGGTGGTTTGGGTATAGACGAAGCCTTTCTACATCAGGACAATCTTCTAGGGAAAAGGGGATGGATCTGGTCTTACCATCCGGGTTGACAACGGGGAGGATGTAGAAGTCGTAGCTGTCCAAGTACGCCTTCACTGTGGTGTCATTGCCGTAGCCGACAACGAGTTGCCAAGCGATGTACTCGTTTACCTATATTTCCGTCAGTGGCCTTGTTCCTTTCTTCCTCAAGGGGATAATTTACCATGGTAGTAATCCATTCACGGGCGTGCACAGTACCGTGGAAAGTGATGGCAGGCTTCGATCCTTTGCCTCCGCTTCCCCAGAGATGAATGCCGGTGATGGCTCGGCCCTGGAAGGATGTTCCGGCTCGGAAGATCTCGGAGTTGCTTGGGAATGACTTCTGCAAGTCCGACAAGAAAGTCAGATGGTCGTTGTAGGAGTGGTATGCTCTGAACCATGACGCATCTGGTACCGCGGCGGCGGCAACATCAAGTGCTTGGACGAGGCCTGGACTACTGTTAGCGGGATCCCTCATCGCAGGACCTAGCTTACGAGTGAACACCTACTCTCGTAAGGAGCTAGCTCTCCTTCCAAAGCAATCTCTGCACCGATATCATCGGATATCAGTTCCGAGGACACGTTGAGTAGCTGGAAGGATTCAATGCTCTCCGGAGGGATGGCGACGTCGAAGTGCTGCGCCGTGCGCATAAGGTGCATGCCGGAGAGATCTTCTAGCTCAGTCTCTACTGCGTCCGCAAACTCGGGTGCGACACGGAAGATCTTGTAGCCATCATAGCTGACTTTGCCTCGTCGGTCGAGTCTGGCGGCCCCGGCCAGAGGCGCGGCAAGCAGGAGAGTCCGAAGGAACTTCATGGTGATCGAATGCTCCGCGCGATCTTGAGACTACGGCACACGACCAGCGTTATAAGAGCGGGAAAAGGTCGCGCCTTTATAGTAAAGGACAGGCGAATGAGGGAAATAAAATAACATGCAGCTGCAAAACAATCAGGTCACTTCGCACTCCCCATCAGTCAGATAAGAACTATGATAACTATAATCATGGCCTACCCCGATCCTTCCGAGGACTACATGCAGGCATGTCAATACCCTCGTCTGCCGTGCCCACCTTCCAAATCGCGGGGTTCGACCCGTGCCTGCGTCTACCCGCTCGAAGCTTATCATTGCCATGTCTTCAGGTCTCCCGGGTCCAGAGCGATCGTGTCCGGGGACCTGCCTATTCAGGAAAATACGAGGGCGTTTCTATGTGGGACATCGATTATGGAGTTACCATCACTGGATGGGACCAGGCGATCACTATTTAAGGCGGCAACGAAGTCCTTCTCCGAACGTTCCGTACAGTACTCAGGGGTATCTGATGTTAGTATTTCCACCAGGCCCACGAAATACTGGAATTGGCTAGAATGTCAATACCCATATAATTTGTATGCAGAGTAATAGCATCAACTATTCTGCTGTTTCTTACCACTGTCACAACACCTTTTAATCAGATCCCTATTGTGACAACGATAACTTAAGCAAAAGGTTTGGGGCTGTTGTTTACGTCGTTGAAGCCAATACGCCACCCCAAACGTAGGCGAAGCGGCATGAAGGCGTTGTTGCTCGACATAACGAATTAAGCCTTTAATTTTATAATTAGCTTCCGTATGGCTTCAAAGCGCGGTAATAGGATGGCGGATTGAAGGAATAATGAATTGTTGACGTATATTCCGGTACAAATTCCGTGGGCGTCTACGTTCGTAAGGCAAATGTTGGCTCGAGCCGGACCACTAACACTAAATACCCCTGAGCACTGTGCCCTTGAACTATAATACCCCACGGTAGTAACGACTGGAGTACAGAGCAGCCCACGTACTACCTCTCATTCGTCCTTTTGATGTCTTACGACCTGGCCGCCAAACTAGACTTGCCAGAATGCAGGGTCGCATGGTATAATTGGATTAACCGCGTCACATCGTCTCGGCAGTGCTACCTAATGGAATCATTTGGTGATCTGCGGGTCGGCTTCGACCTGGGGTTTCTGTGTCAGGTGAGCTAAATGATTTTACCTGCTGTCTTGGTCTTCGTTCTCTCGACCTAACCCGAGCTTCCTCATTCACGATACAACCTGCGGCTCTCAGCACATCTTGCCTTCTAGACATAGGTAGGATCTAGACCCGGTAGAGCTAGCATCGTCCAGCTTGGGTAGCATAGGCGGACTGCATACATATGCTCGTCTCCTACAGTTGGCCTGCCTTTAGCGGGCAAGCGTGCCTATGATGCCATCAGGGTGGATTGGGACAGAAAAGGTCTCTCAACTTGAACATCGGCTTGATCAGCATATCTTCTGCTATACCGCTTTACAGTTGAAGCAGTTAAGACCGGTGATCAGTAATATGCGGTTTCTTGCGACTCCCGCTCTGGAAGAGTTCTGCTTCGTACTCTGTACTACCAGGCCATCGTTAATGTGAAACAGCAGCTCGGACGCTCCAATAATCGCGGTACGCCTCACTGCCCATGCCATGATTTTCTATTGTCCCACCTGGACAAGTATAAGGTCCGCTGATTTCGGGAGCATGAGGGCATTCGCACATGCAAGAGTAACCGTGGAGATGGCTAGGATAGTACTAAGTCTACCAAAGTGTTAGGGGAAGTGGCGGTACCGAGTGAAAGACAGAAGAAGTAGCCTAGCAGATAATTCGAAGTGTAGGTGACGAATAGAATGGCCATTAGTAGTGCCTGGCCCGTCCTTCAACTATTCGCGGGGCAGGCCCCCTCTATATAAACGTACAGCCCTCGCTAGTAGGTCACAGGGGACCCAGAAAGGGGTACCCACAACCTCCCCTAACTGAGAGTCTATTCCCAAGGTTTGAATCTACAGTACCTTATTACTAATTGTCTGTCCCACTTATCGACACGTAAAGAGCGCCAAACGCCCAGGCAAACTTAAGGGGTTGCGGTAACGCTCCACGGCATGCACCAGGTCGCGCTTCACAGGACATATACCTAGATGCCTGCTACCCGTTAGATAATATGGGAGCCTCAAATTTCATCCACGAAAGCTACCTGGTTCGCATGCCAAGGGGCCGGAAATACGTACTGTATGTATGATCGCAAACAAGACGTGTTTTGCCACTACGTCGTGTTTCTTTGCTTCGACGGCCATATGAGCCCCTATTTGTAAGTACTACGATCTCATAGAGCCGGATATTACGGAGAGGTTGTAACATCCAGGCTGATTAGCAACAAATGTGTGCTCTGGCATAGCAATAAGTGATAATAGATACAGGATAATCTGAATAAATACAGTAAAGTTAATAGACGCGAAGCCCATCCTCATGCAAGAATAGTGAAAATGTGGGAGCCGTCCTCGGCACAGGGGGCTGAGACAAGCCGATCTTCGCCGGGAACAATGCACGTGACGTTTTGCTCGCTGGTAGGCGCGAACCTCAGGTCGGTCCCGCTGATATATGGAATCAGTTGTCCGCTGTTAGTTAAGCCATCTTGCGCCGCCAGTTAGCACTAGTAATCATCGTGATAAGACCGAGTTCATCGACGACTCACCCCCATCAGCGCGACCGCCACACGAAAAGATGGTCACGGTGTCTCCAGCCTGGCGTCTCCCGTCAAAACTCATACAGCCATTCATCTTGTGTTCTCCATCGTCAGCGCGCGACTCATACGAGTTCTGTTCCAGGCAGTATGGCTTACCAAACTACTGACGACCAGAGCGGAGTCCGCAGCGTCGTTGTGTCGCCCGGCAGTGACGATATCGAACTTCTCGTTCGCGGTCCCGCTACACTCCACCAGCGAGATGGGGATCAGGTTTTGCCGGAAGTCCCCGGCGGTCGGATCGACGAACAGACACCGGCCGTCGAAAGCTCGGATGCTGACCGAGGTAAACGCGCGAGTCGCCGCGTCGTCTCCCTCGTGGGCTTCCGCCGCCGCGGTAGGCTGCAGAACCCCGCCAGCGCCGGATACCGGAGCGGGATCCGTGGGGTTCGGGATCTCGGTGACGGCTGTGCCGGCTGTTGCCGTTCCCGTTAGTGAAGATACAGTGGTAACTGAGGGAGTCTCTGAGGTCAGTTCACAGGATGAGGTAATCGAGACGACGCCGGAGGGCTGGGGTGCAGATGTGCTCGGTTCGTTCGGTTCCTGGCCTTCGCCAGGATCGATTGTCTCAGGTACGCCGTTGAACAAGAAGAGTTGATCAAGATTCCCGGAGACGCATGGCTCGATGCCAACGACGTTTTCGGTGACGGTGAAACATGAGGCTAGATCATTACGGGGCGTGAATGAGCCCGGGCCGGCGCCGCCAGCGTAGTGAAAGAGCTGAGAGTCGACGACATCACCGCCTTGACCATGTAAGTTAGCTAGTCATCACATCGAGACCAGGCGATCGCCTACCCCCGTCCGCGCGACCGCCGCACGAAAATAGAAATACTTGACTACCTGCGGCACGGCGAGGGTCGAAGTTGAAACATGCGCCGGTCTGATCATGAGCTATTAGTTGATAGCCGCGGGATCGAATGATGGGGACTGACCAAGGTATTCACCACCAGCATGGAGTCTTCGACATCGTTGTGCCGACCCCTGATGATGATATCCCAACCCTGTCCATCTGTCGAATCGCACTCGGCAACTTGGATGGGCGTGAGATTTGCGCGGAAGTCACCCGAAAGCTTGTCGACGAACAGACAGTTCCCATCGAATGTCTGCGACCCTTAGCTATTTATCTCTAGATAGGGCTCATACTCCGGCGCTGGATGCAATACCTTGATCTGGGTCCCCGAGAAGGCCTTAATAGCCGTATTGTCCCGCGGATGGGCTTCCTCAACAGCGGCCTCGTCCAGTTCTGCCACTGCGCGACGTGGGAGGGAGGAAAGTTTCACCGGACCCGCCGCAACGACTGCTGCTAATGACGCAGTAAGAATACAAGAACACCACTGGATCATCTTCATCCCTATTATCCTATCTGCTTCGACTAATGAATGTGCGTATTTTGACGAAAAGAGTGGATATAAAAGAATGATAAGGGCCGCAGTGCCGTCCAGCGGATATGAAAGCGTCGAAGAATTGAAAAGAATGACGACGGTGAGCACCTCTTAGAAACAAGTAGGACGGCAACATTTAGAAAACGGCCTTGCCGAGCATCTTATAGCCTCATCTGGGATCATGGTGTATGTGCCCTCGCCTGCGCAAGTTCACCATCCGGCCAGTTGAGTAGTTCTCGGCGGCTACAGAAAAACCACAGTAATCTCCGCGAGCTCGCGAAACTTCCTAATCCAATAGATAACGATGTTTCGACGCAGTTTCAACTTGTTTGCCTGCAGGTAGCGGGTGGGCTTACTGGGCTTACTGGTCAACTCATTGAATTCTATCTTGAATTGGAAGTCGACATCCTTTATTTCAATTCATAGGGGTTGTAGGTGAAACGGTGCCTGTGAGAGAAACTGCAGACGGAACAACTGACCAATGATAGTGACCTTCGAGATTCCGCGGCGCCTATTCTACCTAGCGGAACGGAGGAGGCACGGGGAAAATTACTCAGACATGTCGGTTTTGGCACCTGAAAGCGACAAGCATCTCTGGTTGGTTAGCTATGAGTTGTGTGATGATAGCTTTAGACATCCAAATATCACCATACAAATAGGTGAGTGGCCACATACCTATCCATCTTGCTATTCCTTTCCTTCCCCCTTACCCGCCACTTACTATGAACTCCGTGATACTCGACGCCATAGCGCGGCTGTCGGATACCTATCCGCAGCTCGTGATTTGACGTAAAACCCAGCGGAGAGAAACCTCTTTCGTCCTACGCTGGTTAGTATGAAGCTTGAAAGATCGTATGATATGTCTCTTTTGCCAGTTATCACATGAGATAACTCAGCCGCAATCTCCCCTGATGCAGTCCTCGCGTAGGAGCTCTGTAACCTCGAGAATTTTCTTATTCAAGGGGGCTATCGTCTCTATCGAGCTACCAACCTCAAGAAGGGACCTTGCTGTAAGTAGGTAGTCGCCTACCCCGGTCTCTCTCGAATCGGTCTCTAGTATCTTCCCCCATGTGACGTGGTTAGTAAGTGGGCTAGGAAGATCCGCCGCATGTGCACCTTAGGTAGGCCATATCGGTGGTAGGTGCTTTAATGTGCGGAAATATAAAGGCTCTGGGTTTCGAAGCCATTCTTTCTGTTAGACCGACGAGAAGTTCCGGGCTTTCTAAGTGTACCCGTCTCTGTAAGTATGTTGCGTCAGAACGCATTAAGTCAGGAAAGCTCCTATTGCAGATCAGATTAGCTGAAGACTGGGGTACGCAACACAGCAACTATTCTCCCGTCCAGTATCTAAGACATTCCGAAACGGAATACTTGCGGCTGTCAAGACGTGCGGCTAGTCTGGACGAGAATCAATACTGATTCATTCACCGTAATAGTTTTAATCTCAATTTAATTCATGATATTCCGTCCCACTAACTGACTAGCCGTGGGCCGCCGTGATCTTGCCGCGCCAGCGGGCGATCACAGCTCCTAGTAACCCTCCAGGCGACAATTCCCCTCCGCCCGATTACCCTCTTCAGCGTATCCCAGACCCCGTCCTCCCCCCAGTCCAGGTCGTCCAGATTCAGATGCCTGCTGTGGCTCCATACCTGCCTGAACCTCAGTCCGTCGAGGCCCTTGTTCTCTAGATAGGGGTCCAGCCAGACGGCCGAGCGGGGCGCTATGAGGTACGTGCCGTTGGGCTCCTTGAGGTATTCCAGACTCCTGCGATCCGCTGGGATGTCGCAGGTCGCGATGCGGCCCAGGTGTTCTAGGAGGGCGGGGCCCTGCATCCCTGGCACGTCTTCGGTTCGCAAGACGGAGTTCTTGCCGTCCAAGAGCCAGATGGGCGGCATGTACGTCTTCCACCATACGGCCCGCGTAGCATCCGGCTGGTTGCTCATGAAGACCTGCGCTGGGACGACGCCTCCCTGGTGATAGACGCCCATGAGGAGCCCTAGGACACCGTTGAAGGCGATCCAGGCACCTAACCAGATTTTCATGCGCTTGGGATCTTTTGGAAGCCGGATCGATGACAGCAGGAGCGGTATCGTAGGCTGCAGAAATCGAGCTTCTTGGTGCTGAAAGACGGATAGGACGAATATGCCGGAGATCGCCGAACAGAGCCTAATGGAGCGCTGGCAGTGGGTGAAAATGAGAATGGCAGCGGGTCCTATGAGGAGCGGAATGTTGACCAGCAAGTGTTGGTACCACGGGTGTAACCCGTGCGCGGCCAGGTTCGAGGGCGAGATATTATATCTGACGTTATTCCAGGGCGTGATGACGGGGTGGCGTATTAAGTCGGGCCAGGTGATGGAATGCGACGCGTAGAAGGAGGTATCGAGGGCGATAGCGATTAGTACGGTAAGTAAGGCAGAAGCTGCCATAAAGATAAGCGACAAAGGTCTATGGTAAAGAGACTCCTATTAGCAAACTAGACGACCTAGCGTAAGCGGGTATGAGCGGCGACGTTGGCTTAACTTACTTATTTATAAAATGGGGTATCAGTCGAAGTCCGGGGATTAGCAAGAAGGCAGGAAATGTGATCCTATTGAAGACGCCAAAGACAGCGACGATACCCAGCATGGTCGACGCCATCACAGAAGCGCTCTGCCTCGTCTCAAGAATGCGCTCGACCAGGACGAGACTCCAGGCAACGACGAGGGTCTCGACGGAGTTGGAGAAGGTATGGGTCTGAAATGTCCAGGTGACGTAGGATGAAGCGACGAGCAGAACGGCGAGGGGACGGTGTCGGGGCTGGACGAGTTCGTGGATAGCCCAATCTTCCAATACGAAGCTCAGGGCGAACATGAGCACCCTCAATGTGTAGAAAACGGCGATAGGCGGGACCTCGCCGTCATTACCGTTGCCAACCCACAGCCATCGCAGAAGGAGCATGGGCAGGCCATAGACGGGCCATAGGGGGAAAACGCTTCGGATAGGGTTCTCGCTCGTGAACTCCCAGGTCAGACGGACGGGATAACTGAAGATCTGGCCGGCGATGGCCTCGGGCCCTTGGAAATTCTCGTCGGGGTGGAGATAGCTCGGCGATAGTGCGAACCACAGCCGAACGATCACCAGAAATAAGTAGGTTCGTCGCCACATGATCTTCTCTTCCAACCAAATCTATTATCCATGGAAATTTGCATAGGAAAAGGGTCGGCTGGCGTGGGGTGCGCGCCGTCCCGGTGCAGCTGCGACGAGGAGGAGATTATAATTATATGCGAAGCTATATGCCTGCCCGTTTGTCCGACTGTACGACGGGGCCAACGACAAAAAGGAGCGGAAGATGATTAAAGAAGGCAGGGAAAGGCGAAAAAACGAGAGCGCTCAATCTCAGACAGCGCGCGAACAATGTGACAATGCGAAAAGGATGAGAAATGGAGCTGGGAGACCCCACGCGCGTGAGATGGTATTGGTATTATCGAACAGCTCCCTCAATCCATATTCATGAAGTCGGCCATGTAGTACAACGGCACAGTAAAATAGAAGCCACCCCACAAGTATCTGCACCTGGGTTGATTACATGATCATCATGCAGATGAGGCAGACAAGAAGGCATAAGAGAGACGGACAAGGGTGGTCAGAAAGAAAGTCAGAATGACTTGGCACAACAAAATTGTTATGTTGGGACAACATGGCCATTTCGGAATCCGGTAATTGGTCGTATACTGTTGGAGACCAAAAGCGTGTTTTACCTATCCCGAATCCAGAGTCTTCATTTTTCACTTTTCATATTTAGTAATTTCGTTCTTTTCCCAGGAAGCACCAGACCGCAAGCAATCACCTGCAATGTGCGTCTAACCTACCGAAAAGCTTGCCATCGCTCTAGTCCAGTACGGAATAGGTTAGCCACGAGCCCCAGTCACCCGACTGAAAGGCCATGTTGAAATTGGTCCTTATGCGGACACCTTTCCCGCTTTCCCGGGGAATGTTTATGTACGACAAGTTTCCGTCCGAATGGAACGGCAATGGCATGCGATGCGAGCCGCGCAGCGACGAGACCCTGTAATATCTATTATCATTTAAATGTCTTAGGTAGAGGGTGTGATGCTTCCGCTACTAGCACACATGGAGGCCGAGCCAGAATAGCAATCCCCCAAATACAATATTCACACCTAAGTGCATCCCCAGGCTCCACGCCATGCTGTAGAGGTACTTTGGGGAGAACACCGTCCAGATGAATAGGTGCGTACGGAGCGCCGTGCACGCAATCATAACTGCCACGAGGCTGGCCGCCGTGAACACCGTCAACAGCCCCACATGCTGCTTCCATACCTCCCAAGCCTCTCCTTCGCCAAGGCCCTGGACCGCTGCTTTCATCCGTTCCTCCCCCTTTTCGTCCCCGTTTTCGCGCCGCATAGCCGCGGCGGCGGCCGCCGAATGTCTGATCTCGAGCAGCATGAGATGCCCCGCGCTCGTCCACCACACACTCGCAGCCCAGTTACTGACAAAGATCAAAGCCCCGACGGCCACGATGCTGAAGTCGCTGATGCCGTTGTAAGCGCTCGACAGGTCGACGCCTGACATGGCGTTGTTGCCGCCCATCGCGAAGAAGCTCGCGAATTGCAATAGGAGGGTTGTTATCGACACCTCCATGACATTTAATCTCAGTGAGCCCAGAAGGGCGCCGACCACTTGGAATAGTAAGAAGAGTGGGATATTGGTCGTTCGAGATTGAGTAAGAAGGAAGAGAGTTAGCACGTGGTGTAGGGTGCTCATGGCTGTTGAAGGTGTTTTAGTATTGGGCGATTCCAAATCGAGAAATGGGGCAGGGTGGAAGGGGACAGATTCACACAGGAATCTTGAGCTGATGCTCACCTTGTTTGCGATTAGGGGCCCAGGCCGGTCTGGTAATCAACAGCCCCACTGGCCAGAGCGCTGTAAGACCTAACCCGATGAATACAGCTCTGGCTCTGGTTACCAAATCTGGTCCGCCTTCAAATACGAAGATGTCGACGAGCCTTCGTGCGAACCCGACCACTAGCTCCGGAGCGTCTTCTATGGTGAAAGCAAGCTTAAAGGACAGTGCTAGCAGCAGTAGGCCCGATACAAGCGACCCGGAGATAAGCATGGGAATCCCGGTGCTCAAGGCGCCGAACAGTTGACCGGCGATGAGAGAGTAGCTCAGGATGACGAGACACCAGAGCACTGTTGGGTGGGGCGTTAAGAACATGGTGACGATGTCCGGCTCCCCCGCGAACTTCTGACCAGTCTGGTTCCAGGCTCTTATGATCCGGAAGGCCGTCATTGCCGCAAGAATTACCGGCAGTGGCCCGCGGACCGTGTTTGAGAGCCGAGATGCAAACCTGGCTCCGCGTTAGCTGTGGAATCCCGGCAACTGAAAAGGAGGAAGGAGACATCGCCATTGGATACCTTTTGAAACCCAGTAGCATGAGCCAGGCTGAAGTAGTCCAGTACCAGAAGTGGTGTTCTTCCTCGACATAGCTGCTAGCAAACATCATAATTCCGTATAAGATCGTGAGAAGGCTGAGAGGCACCCAGCTGCCGGCTCCAGTTTGGGGAGACAGTACAACTGCAACCATGGCTGCCCCGAGGGCTATCGTAGCTGCTATCGCACCCGTAACCAACCTGTTCATGTCGTAGTTGCTAGCCATGCTACTCATCAAATTCTGGGCCTTGTTTAGCCACTGTAATCCGTTAGCACAGTGTACCAGGAGCACAAGCTTGGGTGAAGCTGTGAACCTTGAAAACATCTGAAGTTCTATCATGCCAGCTACCGAGTGAGCCACGCGATTCATCCTCAGCCGCAGCCGCCGCCGTATCCTCGATAATGGCCCATTCGGCTGCCAATTCTCCCGCGGGCGAAGGAAGTCGAGAGCATTGTCTACTCTGCAATCGACAGCCGGACACAGCGCTGCCAAACGCGGCTGCGATGATGTCAAAAATCTGCACCGCGTTCTGCGTAAGGAGATGAAGCTGATCCTCCCCTAAAGCGAATTAGCAGATGCCGCTTGATCTCCCTAACCAGACGACTCACTGTGCGGCCAAAAAGGTAGGAAGTCCGGTATGAAGGCCCCAAGGTTGTTCTTAGGGATCGGGAATCCGAGTAGAGCGCCGAGAGTCGGAGCGAGATCCGACTGTTCGACGACATCGTAATATTGAAAACCTTCAGCGAAATCTGCCGGGGCCTTCACGCCCTTCGAGACGGCCTTCAACTTGGGCGATACAAAAACCAAAGCGGCTGACGTTTCTCCAGGAGATGAGGCGCCATGATTGCCCGCATCATTCATGCCGTGGTCCCCAGCTACTACCAGGAGGGCCGACTCGAGATGGGCCTGCGTCTCCATGGCCTCGTATATCTCTCGAACGATGCCGTCCATCTCGCGCTGTTTGGGGATCATATTTGGGCCTCTCGGGCCGGTTTTGTGACCAATGTGATCGAGGCCCAGATAATGCAGAACCATGGTGTTCCAATCATCGTTGCGCAACTCGTCGGCGATGTGCCTCGTGACATTGTTGTCAACCTCGGTGAAATCGGAGACGAAGAAGCTCGAGGTGCCATCGGCCCGGTCGAAGGTGCCGGGAAACAGCTTCAACCAGGTGTCGTCGCCGTACATGACCAGCTTCCCGGTCTCCTTGGCCTTCATCTGGGCTAGCCAGGTGTCCTGGGCGGCTAGGGTAGAGGAGGTATCGGCTTCGTCGAAACTCAGTATGGCGTCGAGGAACGAAGGCGTGGAGCCGGTGGTGATGGCTTTGATGCGCGGCATGGTGATGGTCGGAGACGTGGCACGGGCAGTGAAGGGTATAGCGACGCCATTGGCGATCAGCCTGGCGGTTCGGAGGTAAAGCTGTCAGCGAGGCATTGGAACATGAGCGATTGGTTTGCGATTGTGTGCTTACTGTTGCGTATATTCGAAGCCGGAGCCATCGAGATATACGAAGTCGCTGTCTCCCCAGTTAGCAGCCGAATTCTGTCCCCATTGCGACTAGACAAGGCAGAGGTAAGATCACACCTGCGCAGGGCATCAACGACCATGAAAATGACACGGTCAAAAGGCGGCTTGGGAGGCGACCCAGATGCCACCACAGACTGGTATTCGGCCAGCCCCGGCAAGAAGGGCTTGTAAGGAAAGAAGCCCGTCGCAAAGATGAGGATGGCGGCGGGTATCAGTAAATTGGCTACGACCAGGAGAATAGTCGAGGCGGATAAAAAGGAGCAGCCGCGCCCATGTCCATGTCCATGTTGGCGGTGCATGTCCACCACCACATCCGTCTATCGCGAAGAGAGTATTTGTTGTTTGCGATCATGAATTGACCCCGTGTTTAAGGAGGAATTGCGTCCATCGCATATCTGTCTCTTATCAATTACTAACTTAAGCAAACTTAGATACCTCGTGCTAATTAAGTGTCCCCTGTAGACGGCGCGCGACTAGATCGAACTCCCAGACATATGGAGCCACATGCAGGCTTAGTCTAACAAGTGGACACCCTGCTGGCTCGATCTTCAGCGGGCACTTCTTTGCGTCTTGCTGCCAGGGATTCACCAGTTGACGTCAAATAGCCTGAGTTAGCGCCTACGTGTAGACGAGCACCGGAGGGTTGTATGTAGTACACCACCGAGCACTGTAGAACTTCACCGAACTATCGGGCTCGGGCTCGGCCCTGCGCATCCTCCACCAATACTTGCTTTCTACGTAAACCTACCTACACTGAGTTATGCTTGCACGTGAAGAAGGCTAGAACTTTACAACCCCTCCGACATGTATAACTAACTCAAGTCATCCTTCATACCTAGCTAAATAAAGAGATTAAATGTTCTGATTGACCAAGTTGTCCGTACGCGCATTGTTAATAGCCCTTTCTCTTCCCAAGCCACTTTTTACCGGGAGGAAGGACGAATCAATCCTTGGCCACAGTGGAGGAGCGAACCACGATGCCTACCTCCTCCGCTGGTGATCCCCGTAATGATGGCGGCGGTGGCAATGGCCCTGAGAATGGGAAGGGCAACCCATTCATCCGCTTCAAGAACCACGTCGACGACAACATCCAGCGCGGCTTCGAGACCTGGACTTCCTTCCTCTGGACCCTCCCAACTACGCTGGACTCACACTTACGCCGCCAGGACGATTCATCATCCGCAGCGCCAGCTATGACTCGGGATATGTCGCCAACGGCTCATAGAGGCTCCGGTATCATCCCTATTTCAGATCCCGATGAGGACGGAGGTAGTTCAGAGTCGGCCACCGACCTAGACGGCGTCTACAACTGGGCCGTCCACTCCCCTTACTCCCCACTCAACCTGCAACACCTACGACAGCCCGTACCGCGGGACACCCCGCACTACTTCCACATCTCCTTCACATTTCCTCCATGGTCCTCCTCTTCCTCATCCTCCTCTCCCTCGTCGTCATCGCCGTCTTCGGATCCGCAGTTCACCTTCCGAGACGCATTCGAGGACCTCCTATTCGTAAGTGCCGGATACCCCCTGCCCGACTTGAACGGGCGCCTGTTCGGCAGAGCCTTCGAAGAGTTCTCCGGCTGGCGTCTCTTCCGCCCCCCGGGGGAAAGGGGCCTCCATGTCGCCGACTGGACGAGCAAGCTGGGTCACCTGGGATTGTGGCATTCGTACTTCCCGCGTCTTGCCGTCCCGGAACCCGAGCGACATGAATGGGGATTGTGGCGCGATCCTTGGTTTGCCGCCCGCCGCCGCTGGCTCCAAGCCGAGAATAGCGCCCACGGCAGAGGCTCGAAGCTGATGTTTAAGCCGTCGAAAGACGGGTTCGGAGGCTGGGATAAGGTCTGGGACTGGGGATGGAACGGAAAGGCGTCGAATGAGTCGCTCGGATACGCGTTGGGCGACGAAGAAGAAGCATCCCCGAAGCGGAACACCGCAACGCCTTCCGACGAAGGCGCCACAGCACCACCACCGCAACAACCCGAGACGGAAGAGGACCTCTACTCTACTGCCGTCGCGTTCGCCGTCCCTGGAGGATACCGGCAGCCGAATGCCGTCATCACCTCCGCGAACAAGACTACAGCCGCGGCAGCAGATCAACAGCCGATGAACTCGGAAACCACCGAGACCACTGAGAATCCCGACGGCGGCAGGACCATCCGGACGGTCCGCCGCCACGAGGACAGGGCCAGCGGGCGCACGGAGGTCGCTACCACGACCGAGCGCTACGATGCCGACGGCAACCTCGTTTTGCGCAGCAAGTCGACGACGACCACGCGGACGTGGTCTGGTGCTCCTGGATCCGTCAAGGGGCGATGGGATGGTCCAGTTCGACCACTCTACTCCTGGACGGGTGGCAATAGGGAGGACGAGAGGACTTCCCATGATGGCGCCGAGGCCAAGCCGACGTCGGCGAAGAGCGGGCAGCAGAAGGGTGGCTGGTTTTGGCATTGAACTGCATGACGCCTGAGACTCACTCCTGAATAAGTAACCGTTGGCTTCGTGGTGCATTATCTTTTTGGGGAACTATTAAGTAGCTATATCAAAATTGAAATATGTAGCAGATACTCCACTCAGATTGAACGTAGTATCGATATTCATCGTATCCTCTCCATGCGCACCTCATTCGGAGTCTTAGCTCCTGAGTAGTCTTACTGTTGCAGCGCCAGCTAATCACAGACAGCTTCTTAACTTAGAGATTCATCAGCTCAACTGCGACCAGTAGACGCTAAGGGGGTAAACCTCCAAGCAATACTATCTTCTAGCTCCCGTTACGACCGCCGGGCCTGGGCCTTCTTCTTCCGCACCATTCGCTTCCTGGCTATGATCTTCTGCTTCAGGGGATCCTGGGCGGAATCGCCCTCGATTTTGCCATCATTACCCCCACTCTTGTCCTCCGCATCACCTATCCTCTTCCCCTTCTTCGTCTGCCTCTTCCCCTTGGACACCGCGAAGTCCTTACCCTTCGCCAGGCCCCTTCCCTTTCCCTTCCGCTTCCCCGTCTCTTCCTCTTCTTCTTCGTCTGACGCCTTCTCCTCCTCCTCATCTTGCTCCTGCTTCCTGGTCCTGGCCTTCTCCTGCTGCTCCCTGCGCCTGTTCACGACCTGCGCGTTCTCGATGGCGAACTCGACGATCAGCCTCTGCGTCTTGCCGCTGCTCGCGCTCTTCAGCGCGTGGCAGTTGAGCCACCGCAGCCCCATGAGCGCCCACCGGTGTGACGTGTACTCGATGAAGCCGTACCCGCGGCTCCGGCCGGCGGCGTCACCCTCGGGCACCTTGCTGCCCTGCCTGTTCTCGAACACGACCTTCGCCTGCTTCACCACGCCCTTCCCCTTCTCCTTGCGCCTGCGCTCGGCCTCCCGGTCCTCCTCGCCGCCCCGCGTCTTCTCCTCCTGGCTCAGCGGCTGGCGACGGCCCTCCTTCGCGTCCTTGGCGAACTCGACGATGGCCTGTCGCGCTAACTGCTTGAGGGCCTTGGAGTCCACGTCGCGCGGTATGTTGCGCACTGCGAGCCTCGTAAGACTCAGGTGGAGGCTCGGGTTGGTCTGGATGAGCTTCTTCCGCTGCGCGGCGCTGTCCTCGCGGGTCTTGACCTCGGCAGGCGACAGCATTTTATACAAGGGAGAGTTCTGGGGGATGGTGCCCTCCGAGAGAAGGTAGAGTCGGCGCTTATCCTTGTCCCTGCCCTCACGTGCAGCGGCTCCTGTCTCGGCAAGCCGCGTTGCCTCGTCCTTGCTGACGGCTTGCGAGACCTGGAGGATACGCCCTTCGATGGTATACTTTCCCTCCGGATCTGCCATCTCATCCTGCAGTATGGATGGCTTCTTCGCCGAGACCGGCAGCTGCCGTGGGCGCGGAGCTCCTTTCAGGCACGCCTTCGAATCAGCTTCGGTGGCAAAGCAGACGAATCCCGTACCAGCTGGCCGATCAGTAGCACGATCGACCACCACACGCGCATAGCGGATACGGCCGAACTGTTCGAAATGACCTTTGAGCTGCTCTTCGGTGGTCGTGAAGGGTAGATTGCGGATGAAGAGCGTACTGTGATTGTCAGTATTAAGCGGTTTCGCGGGAACGGAGGGGCGGCTATTTTGTTGCGCCTCTTGCGCTTCGTCGGACTCCCCATCCGCCTCGTCTTCGGCATTGCTGTCCTCGTCTTCCATGTTTTGCATATGGTTCTTCATGAAGTTCTTCAAGTCATCGTCCATGTCATCGTCGTCGTCCTTTTCCTTTTCTTCTTGACCATCATCTTCTTCACTCGAGGTGTCGTCCTCATTCTCCTGTGAAGTCTGGCTCGTCTCTGCGGCTTGGGTATCCTTCTGTTGCAGCTGTTCCCACTGTTTCTTGTCGACAGCCCAATCGACAGCCAAGGTTCTTCCGTCGACTATCTTGCCATTGACAGAATCCATGGCATTCTGGGCATTCCTGTGTCCACGGATGGTGACGAAGCCGAAGCCCGCCAGCTTGCCCTTCGATTGTGGGAGGTCGGCAAACTTGACTTTGCCATAACTTCGAAACAGGCCCGCCAGCTGGTCCGAGGTTTTGATGCTCCAAGGTAGGTTCCGTACGATCAGCTTAGGTGCCTTTCGAGCCTCGGCAAGGGCGGCCTGCCTCTCTTCTTTCTTTGCGACAGCTTCTACGGCTGCAGCACCTTGACGGTGACGGTGCTCGGCGATCTCGAGGAGCAGCGGGCGCCCGTCAAGCCTCTCCTTCTGCAGCTTATCCTTGGCATCTTTTGCATCGTCGGCATCAGTGAATGTTACAAATCCGTAGCCTCTGGACGTCTTGGTCTTAGGATCCAGAATTACGGTGGCATGCTTAACCGGGAAATGTTGCGAAAAGAATTCGGTCAGACTGTCGGCCGTCGCAGTAGGCGGTAAAGATCGTACGAAGAGGGTTCTGCTTGCTTCAATGCGAGCTTTCTTTGACGGGTGTCCATGGTCCTTATCCTGATCATGTCCATGTTCATGTCCGGCAGCAGGTTCGCCGTCCTGTGTCTGCACCTCTGAAGGAACAGTCGGCTCTGCGGGCTGCGTCCTGCGCCTCTTGCTTCCCATTATGACAAGCGTTTCGATAGTTTATTAGCCCGGAGCTCCGGTGAAGGCCGAGTCTTTCTGCTGAGCCCGATGTCTTTCGGCTTGTCGAGGATGAAGGTATCAAACGGTTGGATCTGCTTCTTCCAAGTACCGTGCCTAATTGCTTGCAACTTGACTGCAGGGACGAGGAAAAAATAAAGTGGAACTAGAGTACTGATAAGACACTGATAAGGGGGTAGGCCTCCCCTCCCCCCCAATGGAAGCCACATATCTGTGTGCATGAGCCTGGTGAACGTGGCTTACGGCACTACTGGTTGCCCCAGCAGCGGGGTCTGCAGAACTGTTTAGCGGGGGAAATGCCCTGACAAGCCCAGCTAGCGTGATCCCTCAAGCGCTAGAGATTACCTACGTATACAGCTTATCAACGGAATGGCGGCGCGATCCCAAAAGTACACAAAACATCCCTCTAGGAAATATTGCAATGCGCGTCATTTGGTCTATTCCGGACAACTCAGCCCACAATCTAAGATAACCTAACGTTGAATAGACTGCCATCGACTTCGAGCCGAGATCCGTCTGCCTTCTCCCTTTAGGAATATGACACGGCGTCGCTAGGGCCTATCCTTACACCAGACTCAGCCGTCACGATTGTTTACTTGAAATCCCACGGTTGTCCTTCTCGAACTCACCGGTGTCGGTCCGCCTTATCAACCGTAGCATTTCCTCCATACTATTAATATCGCGAGGAGATACTAATCAATAATTCGTTTCTGTATGGATATTGTTAAATCCGTATTTTAGTCATACACAGTGAGCTTCAAGACACAATGCCAGCCAGAGTATCCTCACGATCAACGCGCGCGGCAGCTACCGCCTCACATAAAGTATCTTCCAACGTTGATATTCCCGAAGAGACGCCAGGCAGTGCCCTGCGATCCCAGATATGCGCCATATTCCGCGACGCTCAGAAGACGACCGCCACCCATCGAAAGCTTGTCGTCACTCTCCGCAAGATCCATGAGACCTGCTGCTATGAGCCTACGCGCCTCAACAAGTCCACATCGTCGCCGTCCAAGACCGACTTCGGCGAGGACGATTTCAACAATGAATTCACCCGCTGTGTCCTGAGAGTCATGCCTGTCAAAAAGAGCGAAGGCGCCGGCGACAAGGTCATCCGCTTCGTCGGGTTGTTCCTGCGATATGCCAACGACAAAGACAACGAGCTGCTTGGCGAGAACGACGTCGATGCCAGTACCATGCCCGAGACACCTAGCACTCGCCTTACCACTCATGTCATGGAGACCATCCTCCCCCTGCTTACTGCCAAGGACAAGTTCGTCCGATTCAGGTCGACCCAGTTGATATCTCATATCATCAACTCGCTCGATGCCATCGACGATGATCTTTTTCAGAAGCTGCGACTCGGCCTTCTCAAGAGGATACGCGACAAGGAGGCAATGGTTCGGGCACAGGCTGTTCTAGGCCTCGGCCGATTGGCCGGTAATCAGGTCGAGGGCATGGTCAACTCGGACGACAGCGATGATAATGCCGAGACGGGGCTGCTCGAGAAACTCCTCGAGGTCCTACAGAATGACCCCAGCGCCGACGTGAGGAGGTCGCTCCTTGTGAACTTGCCCATCCTACCTAACACTCTCCCCTACCTCCTCGAGAGAGCTAGAGACCAGGATGCAGGTACGCGCCGTGCCGTCTACTCCAAGCTTCTCCCTGCTTTGGGCGACTTCCGCCACTTGTCGCTATCCATGCGAGAGAAGCTCCTGCGCTGGGGTCTCCGGGACAGAGACGAGAATGTTCGGAAAGCTGCCGGCAGGCTTTTCCGCGAGCGATGGATTGAGGATTGCGCCGGAGTCGATCAGCCTGTAGATGGTGAGAAGCCAGCCGAAAACGCAGCGCCCAGCTTCGACGGACTCCTGGAACTGCTCGAGCGTATCGATGTCCTTAACTCCGGCGTGGAAAACGGGGTTGCCCTGGAAGCCATGAAGGGTTTCTGGGAGGGACGGCCGGATTACCGCGAGGCCGTCACCTTCGACGACAATTTCTGGGAAACGCTGACTGCCGAATCTGTCTTTATGGCTCGAAGCTTCAATGATTTCTGCCGCACCGAAGGCAACCGGAAGTACGAATCCTTAGTGGAAGAAAAGCTTCCAGAAGTTACTAAACTGGCCTTCTTCCTTGAGCGCTACCTGAATGTCCTGATTGAGGCCATCAAGAGGGTTAACAGCCAGGCCAGCCAGGAAGATGATGAGGAAGAAGAGGACACTGTTGAACAGGAATTTATCGTCGAACAACTGCTCCATATCATTCTCACCTTGGACTACTCTGACGAGGTCGGGCGACGTAAGATGTTTTCCCTGCTTCGACAGAGTCTCTCCAACCCGGAACTCCCGGATGAGATTACTAAACTTACCGTCGAGGCCCTCCGGGATATCTGCGCCCCGGATGCCGCTGGCGAGAAGGAATTCTGCAGCATCGTCCTGGAAGCTGTGGCAGACGTGCATGACACTTTGGTTGACGAGCCGCCCGAAGGTGATGTCGATGATAACGAAAGCTTCCACTCGGCTCGTTCCGAAGTGAGCGGTGACAGCACGCCGCCTCATAATGGCAAGCGTGGCAAGGAGGCGAACATGAGCGAGGAGGAGGCTCGCGAAAAAGCCATCAAGGAGATCATGGTCAATATGAAGTGCCTGCACATTGTGCAGTGCATGCTCACGCACGTCGAGGGCAGCCTGCAGCAAAACGACCACTTGGTCTCGATGCTCAACAACCTCGTCGTGCCGGCCGTCCGCAGCCACGAGGCGCCGGTCCGGGAGCGCGGACTCGTCTGTCTCGGCCTGTGCTCGCTTCTCGACCGCTCGCTCGCCGAGGAGAACCTGAGCCTCTTCATGCACTTCTTCAGCAAGGGACACGCAGCGCTGCAGATCACGGCTTTGCAGATCCTGACCGACATCCTTAACGTGCACGGCGCACAGCTGCTGTCGTCGAACCCAACTCTCCTCAAGGTCTATACTCGCGCCCTGCGCTCCAGCCACAACTCGAAGAACCCGGCCGAGGTCCAGGCCGCCGCCACCCTCGCCGTGTCCAAGCTTCTGCTCGGCCGCATCGTCACCGACCCCGACGTCTCGGCTGAGCTGCTCAAGACACTCGTCGTGGCCTACTTCGACCCGGCAACCAACGGCAACCAGGGCGTCCGCCAGGCTCTCAACTACTTCCTGCCCGTGTTCTGCTTTTCCCGCGCCGAGAACCAGGACCTGATGCGCCGCGTGGCCCTCGACGCCCTGCACGCGCTCTATAACGTGCGGGAGGGGCTCGAGGACGACGACGAGGTCGACGTCAACGACGAGATGGCCACGCTGAACGCCATCGGCGCCTGTCTCGTTGACTGGACGGATCCGCGCAAGTGCTACGTCCCCGGTGTTGCCATGGACCCGGCGGAGAAGAAGAATGTCAACTGCGACGTGCACCTCGACTTTGCAAGTGATATCCTCGAGAAGCTGACCAGCAACTTCAGCAGTAGGCCTTCGCTTTTCCCTCTTCTGTCTACTGTTCCTTAGTTTATTCGTTTTGTCCGCATGCTAATAGATAACTCAACAGAAGAGGAAAAGAAAACCATAGCCCCCCTCCTCGGTAAGCTGTACATCTCGCCTACATCGTCCGAGGACAAGATCCGCGCGCTGTACGAGGACGTGTCCGCCGCCGTCGAGGAGAACCTGCTCTCGGACGCGACGAGCAGGAACGCGCTGTACAAGATCCACGTCAGCCTCGGCAAGATCGTCAACAGCCTCGACAGCAACCAGCAGGCGGACAAGATGTCGGCGGTTGGGTCGACCACGTCGCGGCGCAGCGTCAGCAGGAGCGTCTCGGCCGCGCCGTCGTCGGTGAAGGGCGATGACGATGACAACAACGATGACGACGAAGATGACGATAACAGGACGGTGACGGGCGACACGACCGTCGTGCCGCGTCAGCCGGAGCGCATCGACGAGGAGGAGGAGCCCGAGGATGGCGAAGGGGATGGGGATGGGGATACAGTCATGCAGCAGCGATCGCTCGTCGACGAGCTCCTGAGCGACGACGGGGACGCGTGAGGCGTATGTTGATTTTCACGAAATGATGACAATGCGACTGAATCATGGGTCCGGCGGCTGGATGGAGTGCCGGAGTTGAGGTCATGTGCGAGGCCGGGCGGTGGGCTGCTTCCGTTGCCAATATCTCTCTTTATCTACTCTCTGGTGTGTGACGATCACGTCTTTTTAGTTGATGAGTATGAGGGGGAATCTGCGTGGTGAGGCCTATGCTCCTCCGTGTAGTGATTCGTCTTACCCATCTCTCTATAAGGGATCTGTTGTCGTTTCCCCGAGCATGCGCTCCCGTTTAGTATCTCTTCCCTTCGAGGCTCTGGGAGCTGCGAGTATCTATACATACCCCTGCTTCGACAATCCGAAATCACGTAGGCCGAATAAGATGGCATTTCGGCAGCCCCCGTACTCGGGCGAATAGCTGAATCATCCCAGGATCGTAGAGGGAAGAAGTGGCCGAAGAGAAGACAGCTCTGCACAAAGGGACTAAGTAGGTAACTTCATCAGGTCACTTCCACACGTCCTGAGGAGGCTTGCAGAGGTAAAAGCCCTTTGGGAGCAAACTAGTTTGTGCATCGGACGTGTTGGTTAGAAAGGGGTAAGCAACCTCACACTTTCATCTCTCCCGGTACCTTCTCAGACACCACACCAGCTCAGCGTTTTAGTGTCCTCGTGTGTCCTACAATCTTGGGTGGATGCTCGCGCCTCCTGAGCTACGATTTGCAGACCCGGAGACGATAGATTTCTCCTCTCAGTCAGTCAGTCCCCCGATATTCGTGGTGGGTCGCTCACCCCTTTATTTCCACAAGTCAGTCAGGCGGTCTCCAGGGAAGCCACCCATGCATAATCGTGGGAGTGTTCGAACCTAAATACGTATTTTTCTGCGCTGGAGCCTGTTGTCCGTGTCGTTCTAGATACGCGGTGTATACATAGAAGCCAAGTAAGAGAAGCCAGAGCGGGCGGCGGCAACAATTAGAGAGAAAACCTGACAGATTTTAACGCAAGGGCCGTATAGCAAGAGAGGCCGGAGTACGTAAAGCTGCAACACAGCGAATATTCCTCCAGTTATCTTATGACGCCACAGTCTTCGTTTCTTATATCAAACTCCAGTGGCCGGACGCTACATGCCGCAAGACGGCGAGCTCGACATAACATTGCTGCAGCATGTGTCCTGAAAAGAGCTAGCATAGCAACTCCCAACGCACAAATGGCAAGTCAGAATGCTAAAGGGGTAACAGCTGATCCTGCTGTTTCCGACCGAAGTAAACGCAAGGTAAGTTACACGGTAAAATAGGAATTGTCGCTACAGGCAGGCTTAGGCTGCCAAACTCAGAGGGCTCTGACTTATTAGACCTCAATGTCTAGTCCATACATAGTTACTCCATAATATGATTGCGTATTTCATGATGCCACTAAAAATGACAATTGGTATGTTGGGCCCCTTTGCTGGATATAGTTGAAGACAAGAAGGCGCCCATGATAAGTGCCGTGCCCCTTGTCCTGCCCTTGATATTAGGCATCAAATCCGTACCTAGATCAAGTCCGCGCCGACTGCTCTGTTCCCACACCGAACTCCTATAATGTAAGGGCGAAGACCGGTCAACTGCGCTGACTCCTTCAATTTCAGCTTAATACCGGTTCGTCCACCACCAGCAGGGGTATCACGAGCCCGAAGGGAGTCCCTAAGACCATCCAACTCAGGCATGCTGCGAACCGTATGAGAAACGCCTCCCCAAAAAGGGAAACCCGGGTCTGGCAAGTCTATCTCGAAATCAACGTAATTCCATAGCCCAGCCCGTTGGCATTAAGGGTAAACGTAAGCCAGCTAGCGGCTCATGGCGGCGGCGTCGCTGTCGGTGTTGGCGTTGATGAAACCGTCTGAATACTGATGTCTAAGTTTTCACACCAGCCATTGACGGGCTAATTAGGAGAAGTCAGCCTTGTTCTCTGAGCACGGCAAGATGTCATCGATAGGAGCAAAGAGGTAAGCTTACCAAGCAACTCAGATAGCGGCACCAGTCGCAGTTGCTCGTATTAGTGTAGAAGCTATTGAGTAGCACGATAAAGACGACTATAATCAGGATCAGGAACGCGGCACGGATGAGCCACCAGGCCCACCACAGAGGCTTGCGACCCTTGAAGAAGCCTACGGGGTTTCTATAAAAGGCCGGGAAGGCTACGCTAGTGATGCCGGTGCGTCCGCTGGCGAGATTCGAGTACGAGGGTCCCCCGAAGTGGTCCTCGCCAATCCTGCGGCGCAGCGCATTCGGGGAATGTAGCACGGATATACCGAGGCAGAGGCCGATGATGAAGCCGCCGATATGGGCGAAGTTATCCAACCCCGGTAACAGGCCGAGGGCGAAGCAGACCAGGATCTGGATGACGAGGAAGGCCAGCTCTCTCCCGGGTTTGCGGCGTTCACCCCACGAGTAGAGGAGGTCGAGCAGGGTCAGGGCGATGATGCCGAAGAGAGCACCCGAAGCGCCGGTGGAAGGAAAGGCGGTGCCGGCGTAGTTTGCGCCGAATACGTTGGCGAAGATGCCGGAGGCCATATAGACGAGGAAGAAGCGGATGGAGCCAATGGCGCGCTCAATCTCCTTGCCGAGCATAATTTGTAAGAGCAGATTAAAGCCGATATGGATGAAACCGGCGTGCATGAAGATGGGGACGATGAAGCGCCACCACTGGTTCGGGGCTGGGTCTTGGTCCATGCCAGGGGGTACTTGGTATAAGGGCTCTGGGACACCGCCGAAGCCGCAGACCTGTGAGAGAGTGCATTTATTGTCTGGCGAGTTGAGGTCGCTCGTCGTAGTCCAGGGGCAGGGCCAGCCGATGGGGGTTGTCTGATCATGAATGCCCTGGGTGTTGTGCATACAGGGGGGATATCGCGCGCCCATGTTGATAAGAACGTTGGCGGATGGACCGATCATGGGGTTGAAAACCGGCTGCGTCTGGATCGGACTGCCGGTCAACTTAGCTGGGAGAAGAGGCGACATATAGCGTTAGCATATGAATATGTCTGGCACGTAACATTGTAGCAGAGGTATAGCACTTGGACTTCGCATTGTACTTACCGGCCTTGACCAGCTCACCTACGAAGACGGCAATCTGGATAACAGTAAACAGGTAGACGAAAATAGGAATGCCTCTCCTGTCACCGGCCCCAAGCATGCCCAACTCCCCAAATCGAAGCTTATCCCGTCCCTTGCCCATGCGCCGAGGGTTCGCTCCGCCTTGCTCCGCGGCATCGTAGACGTGATCGTTGGAGTCCATAAGTCCAACACCACTGACGGTGTCATGATGATGTGTCTTGCCCTGGTTCTGTAATGGTATGTCATCACCAGCTACGGGCGATACATTCCCGTCATTTGCGCCGTGATAGCGGGTGTCCTGGACGAAGCTGTTCTGGCTGTCCATGGGAGTGTGACGGGGGCCGGCGGGATAGACGTGGTCGTCGAAGTCGGTGTCGAAAGGAGAAGGACCAGGGCCGTCTTGTTGATATGGCCGGGGAGGTTCTGTAGCATAGGACGGGGGCGGTTGGGTAGATGCTGCTATGGATGGTTCATAGACATTGTCATATGGACTGTGGTAAGGAGCCGGGGTCTGGCGTGCCGAAGGACTTGGGCCCTTGTTGTTGTTGTTGTTGTAATAATATTCGTTTGCGTCCATGGTATGGAGCGTACCTAGTAGGTGGTAAGGGAGGGAAAGAGGGCAAAGCAGGTGTGAGTGTTGTCTAGGACGAGTCAAGAGCAGTTGTGAGGAGTCTTGACCATCGGTAGTAGCCGGGAGGTATAGTTGGAAGTATGAAGATGCACTTCGAGTTATGGGGGGCTTTTCTTTGGGTAATAGAGATCAATGTTGCTTATTCGCCAATGTATATGTGGTTGTTTCAGACATGTAGTACTTGGCTAGCGCATATGCATATGATATCAAGCCGGGACACATGCGGTGGAGGAGGGGAACAATAAAATTTAAGAAAAGAGGTGCACCAGATGATGGGGTATATAACTGCAGAGGTCGAGAGAGAGGGAGACAGCCCGGCTGAGGAATGACGGGCAAATACTTAAGCAAAGCGGAAATGCCGAAGATAGAAACCAAGACTTTCGATGTTTGCCCTGAAGTCAATCAACCAAATCTCAAAGGCGCTGCTGCTGCGTAATGCCAGCTAAGGTCGTACCGAAGTTGAACAGAAAGACAGCCCAGGTGGAAATACCTGCAAAGCCTCGACACATACGAAGTAGGACGTACGTAATTGTCCCAAGATCGTCGTAAACAATCGTCAAGGTTGAAGGCTTACATATACGCATGTACGTAGGTACATGTCCTACCGGTATGGGTCTTTCTTTCGACACCTTATGTCAGCGGCAGAGATTGGGTGTGATACAATACATGGGGGATATAATATTAGGTTCCCTACCAGCCACGAAATACAGAAATTAGCTCGAACGTCAATCCCCAGATAATTTGTATGCAAAGTAACATCGTTGTCTGTTCCCCTGCTCTTTCCCACCAGTTGTCGTAATATTTCTTTTTCCCCATCCTATTATGATAACGATGGTTCAAGCAAAAGGTCCGGGGTTGTTAACGTTGTTTCTTGGTATAACGAATATGAGCCTTGGATCCATTAACTTTTAAATAGCTTCAAACGGTACTAAATTCGTGTCGAATGGGAAAAATGGCTTGCAGTAGAGGGGGGTGGAAAACTAACATTATATACCCCTGTGTACTGTAGGGTTCCATTCCGGCGCTTAACGCTTTGTAGATCCGTCTTTGCCGCAAGCTAACGTTACAGACTACGGGAACCAGCCAATTTTCTTCGTACATATCCTGACCTTTAAGCCCCCCAAGCCACAACGGTGGAGGACGCCGCCTTTCCAACTCAGCGACGGTGGAGTGAATGTAGGTACATATATTTAGGTCACTTCCGTACATTGTTCACTGCAGGTGGAGTCTGGTGCAGCGAAATCAGCATATCTGGGCCCGAGAGGGTACCTAACGTTAGGGGCCGCCACAGGGAGGCTGTGCGAGATGAAGTTCAGCTGAGACGGGCTGGCACTGCTGGGTGACGAGGGTCTTCTGACTTGAGAACCTCAAGCTCTGTTACAGTAGCGAATGCTGGCAGCGCTTTCAGAGGCAATGCCAGCAGGTCCATATAGCCCCCTCTAATTATAGAAATATGCTACCGGAATTACCTCTCGACACGAGAGTCAATACTTTGATATCTCTTTGCTCACTTGTGCTGGCGCAAACTTTCCCTGCAATTTGCATTATCACATACGTTCTCGGGCATACAAGTTCTCATATTATCCCTGTCTATCAGTATGGCAGATGACGGCCGTCGTGAGGAAGCAGCCAACCCATCCGATTGCCCTTTCCCCACTAGTAGGTCACCACTTATAGAAACCCTGGAAGAGAAGCAGCCCGCTCCGAAGAGATCACAAGTTCAACTGGCCACGCGGGTCCAGGCACTGGCGCTCCACGGCGTCGGCATTCCTTTCGCCCAAATTACCGAGAAAACTAGATATAGCAGGTCCGGCTTTTACGAGCTTCGCCGGAAGGCAATCCAACGTGGCTACGTCGACGGCGGTCCTATCCTTGACGAGCACGTTGTTGACGGAAAAAGGGAAGGTAGGCCGCCGAAGGCTCCCAAGTAATGATTGCTGTCCAACCCACGTGCAAGCGCCCAGAGCCCGCGTTTACAACACTCACTACTACCCTATCCTAGTATATCAAACTCAGCCGGCCAGTGATGTGATAGATTGATGCTCAGACGAGGAAGCCAGACTAAGATTAGTCGCTCTACGCTCGGCTGACTCATCTTACTCGCCATCCCGGGTCATCGACCCCGAGTTTTGGGAAATCCGACGATACAAAGTAGTTACCTAGGTAACAACCCGTGAATGGGGGATGGTTGGTGTCACAGCGCCGATTTCAACAATTGGGGATGGTCGGATAGCCTACAACACCTTCCGCCACCGTACCACCATAACGGCGGCTACACAATCGCTGAAGGAGTCCCATTCACCCTCGCATCAGCAATCGAGTCTTACGCCCTCCAAGTCCCAAGCCGCCCCGAGATCGAGCCCACCCATGTTCAACACCGCATCCAATTTATCAATTTCTGGAGCGTCATACCCGGGAGCCGGGTTCTAGAGCTTGCCTGCGGAGAATGCCACCACCGTGATAGCCGAGGCCGTTGGCCCCGATGGTCAAATCGACGCCGTGGATCCGGGGGCTCCGGGCTACGGGGCGCGTTCGCACTGGCCCAGGCATATAAATACGTTTCCGAGAGCCCCGTCGGTTGGCGAATCCAATGGCACCTGGCACCGCCGGAGCAGTTCTCGCTTTCTGCGAGGGGCCTTGGGACTTCGCTGTCTTGTCTCACTATATTTGGTACTTCGAGTCCAGCCATGCGCTTAGGGGTATCTTGCCGGCGCTGAAAGGAAGGGTGAAGGGAGAGTGCGCTACAAAGTATGCGCTCCACGCTACAGAGAGGGCTATGGTCGCACATGTCCTAGCCGTCCTGGCTAGGGCCATGGTAGCGAGCTACAAGAGCGATAGCGACAAGAACGTCAGGAAGCGAGCAGGTCCGTCCTTTATCAAGGCGAGCGCGGAACTAGCCGGTTGAACGCTGCCGGAGGAGACGAATACCCTTCCCCGCCCGAGCTGCTTGACGGCTCGCGGGAGACGAGAACCGTCGCCAGTCGGCGTTTCGAGGAAGAAATCGAGCAGGTCGTGGCGAGCGGGAGGATAGTAGTCATGGTTCAGACCGCGCGGGAAGCGGCGCTGGCTGCTGTGGTTCGGCTGAGGGTGCTCAGATGCAGACTATGGATGTCTGTGTGGCCGTGTTTACCGAGAAAGACTGACAGACTCCCAGCAATCAAAGTTAAATCCAGCTTAGTAAGGAGGTTCAGAACCTACAAAGTTGAGAGGACGCACAGATGCTCTGTCGCCATGGCACTATTCAGACTGAAACCATATTGCCCTACCCCTCCGACAGCCCTGCAAGGGAGGCACCTAGCAGCTCTTCAGGTTCTGGAGGACCCGATACCGCGTCTACTCTATTACTAACAAGAAAACTTCTGCTGCGAGCCTAAAACGCCCTTGGACCATCTCCGACCATCTCAGCAACCTATGCGAAGTTTGGATGCATTATCGCTAGACAGTGCTGCTTGTTGCCACCTATCAGTAGTCCAGCTTCGGCCGCTTCACACTATTGCTTCCATTGTTAGGCCCATGTCCTTCGACAAGGTGATGACCGTTGCGAGCGCCGTTCTTCTTTACAGCGGGAGCACTAGAAAGGTCGATGTCCAACCGCCCGTCGAGCCACTGCCCCATCTTGTCGTACAAGTCGAGCCACAACCCATGGTCCCGAGAGGTCGGTAAGCGCTCGTCGATATCGTGCCCAAGCATCCTCTGTGCGGCGCCGAGGTACTTGTACCCTTCCGGATACTGGTCTAGGATCTCCTTCCTGAAGGCAGGCGCCCGCACCCCGTCCACGGGGACCACCTTGTCCTTCTCGTATATAAGCTTGACGTACTTGACCTTCCACTCGCCCGTATCGTCCTTGAGGCAGAAGAAGTGGAACCGGCAGTCGCAGTCCACGTCGAACTCGACGGGCTTAAAGGAAGAGACGCCGCCGACGGACCCCGCTTCCCCGGTAGACATGCTGAACCGCTGCGTGATAGTCGCCTTCATTTTGCCGACGGCCCGTCCTGTGACCGGGTTCAGATCCACCAGGGTTCCACATTCCCGATGCATGATGAAGTCTCCCGCGGCTTTGCCTATCCTCGACTTCTCGATAAAGACATCGTAGGGCTGACGCCGGCTCCAGGCTGTAAGAAGAGGGAAGAGGAAAATATCAGCTTGTCAGCTCCTAAATAGGGGTGGGTATTCGAGGGTAATAATTGGAGGCTACGCACTAGTCCATACGTATGCGTTCTCGCAGAAAATGGAGGCGAAATTCTTCCATTCGGATGCGTCTCGGTATACGGGCCACCCTTTGCACAGCTCGGACACGGCAAACCGGTCTAGCAGGTCGGCCTGGCTACCGCAGGCGTGAGAGTAGACTTTGTCCTGAGGATCCCTAGGCGAAGTCATGTTGTCGACCGAATGATGGTGATAGAGTGAGCGTTGCCACGTATTATAGATGAAACAGCCGTGAACCGTTGGCGCGAGGCCGTTGAGAACTGAATGTTTTAACTTGTGGTTTTCGTAATTGGAGGCTCAAGTAGTTCCTTTCACAAGAGCCCAAGAATGATGGGGTTACCAAAGCACTCCATAACCTGTTATCGGTGCTTCTATTTAAAGGCTATTTCTCGTGACCCTTGAGCACGGTCTCGCCTCGAGTCGAAACATTCGACTTTGAATTTTCGATCCTCCCCCCCCCATATCCCCCTTCGACAGGCTCTCGACGTGTGGACGCAAGTATCCTTGGCCCACTGAAGAAGAGGGAGAAAAGCAAGTAGGCGCTTCGTTCCGTGCCAGCGCCCGGCTGCCTTGCAAGGCAAACAACTCGAGGACGTGGCGGTCAAGGTGAAAATCCCCAGATTCGCATGATTACCCATGTCGCACTATTGACAGCGACGAAGAAATGCGTGGTGGTTGGCCTTTCCGGGTACGTGGAACCGTCCAACCGGGCAAATGCTCGTTTCCCGCAATCACATCCTTAGCGCGATGCTGTGTGTGGGATGTTTGCTTGCAAACGGTCGTGTCTCTTGCCGGGTGCCTCCGCTCCAGATATATTCCCCAACAGATTGCCGGCTGTGCTGACGGTTGCATAGTCTGATCTATAGTAACTCGCCCAGGCCTCGCGTGTGCGGAACTCCGACACCGCGTTTGATGCGGCTCCCCGCCGGATCGGGAAGTTTGCATTACCGCTGCATGAAGGTCGTAGTCCCCATGTGGCCGTTCCAGGAGTCGAGAGGGCCTGTGGCACCTCACGTCTGCTCGATCAATGGGGAAATGTCAAACCATATACACGATAGACCGCATCTCGACTGCAAGGATCGATGCTTGTTTAAGGCACGGAATGTCCCGATCGAGCTGGGCATAGCGAATCGGAAATAAAGAATCTTAGAATCGCGAGATGAAGGACGCTTAACTGCAGTTGTGCGGTCTTTCGCCTTTGCATCTCTTGCATTGCCAAGTCGAACGACGTTCCCAGAGATCGACAGCCTTGTAGCTTCAAAAAAATATAGCGCAACTCATGTTGTGTTCTCGCGGAGTAATTGCTGTCATGCTATGTAATGAACAAGTTGAATCGAGTGACTTGATGCAACAAGGTCCGCCAAAGTTTTTAACACCGCTTATAGAATGGCCGTCTGGTTTAGGGTCACACTAGGAACTGATCCATCGGCTATAGAAAGCAATGACAGCTATGCATACCTATTTACACATATTGCTTGCCCTCATCGGCGTCAAGCTCCACGAGTGACCCTTCGGGTCGGGCTAACATAAGCGGCGAAAACAACCCAGGGAAATAGAGAACCCGGCCCCATTCATCAACTAAGCAAGCGGGACTTGCGTAAGCACGGCAATACAAAGAATCTGACTTGCGTGGATACCTACCGCCTCGGTAGCTCTAGCCTTTAGTTTATGTCCCTTCTAGAGGCCTGTCTTGGTAGTGTTGAATAGTCGCATATCTTGATGATCTTTGCTATTACAAAATATATTCCACTGCCGCCGGCGCTGGGAAGCGATGGCCCACCTTGAGAAAGATGTCATTGGGAAAAAGTCGCCAGATTCGGAGGCTGATATCTTGCATGCATACAGCCTTCCTAGCATTGGACGAAACGCTTTCACGTCTCTTCTGTGATCATCGGACTCGGGCATCCCTCTTCCTATCTTAGAAACTACTACTAGATACGGAGGCCTTTGAGTTCGATCTTTGACAAATCCTAGAGACTCGTCAACGGCTGAAAAGCGGCCAAACGGCGCCATATCCGTGATATCTGGAAATTCTCGTGGTATATGATTTCGATACCACTACCTCGCAATATTGAACGACAAGCGAGCGAACAGACCGCGGGATTTCAGTGCGACAGTAAACCCTGCTAAAAAGCCGACGAGAAACAGCAGGTTGGAAATTGACGAAAAGCGCAGAGCCATCCAGACCCTCGCCGGTGTCCTTGATATATCACGTTACCCGAAAAGTTCCGCCGTTTCTGAGAAGCAGGCTCATAGATTGTCATGTTGGCAAGAGGAACTCGGAGTCTAGAAGTCATCAGCCAATGGTGACGGAGAGGAACCTACCCAGAGTTACACTGGTGAGCAGGAACAGGGAATCGCGAAAACCGAGACCAGCACGTCTATTGCCGAGACGTTCTCCCTGCCCCATGAGATTATCTTCGTCGCCGTCATATGTCTTGCGCAACTATTCACACGTAAGTGTTCCCTGCTCCTATTCAGACTGGCGTGCTCGAAATTGATCAAAAGACAAATAAGAGGCTGCCCTGGGACAGGTCATCAGCATCACCCACGTCATTGGCGACTCGTTCGGGATAACAAATCCCGGTGAGCTGAGCTGGCTCATTGCTGGGTATAGCTTGACGGTGGGAACCTTCATCGTTTTCTCTGGCAGGCTGGGTGATGTCTTCGGTTACAAGACCATGTACCTCCTCGGCATGGCGTGGTTTTCACTCTGGAGCCTAGTTGCCGGATTGGCCGTCTACTCAAATCACGTCCTTTTCATTTTCGCGCGTGTGGCCGTGGACTTTCTGGTGCTTCTCCATCGTCGTTGCCGCCGTAGTCGTGATCGGGTTCTTCGCCATCCCATCGCGAGTTCAAAGTCACCGGCAGCAGAGGGCAACAGATCTCAGGCACCTCGTCCTTGAGGAACTCGACATGCCAGGGACTGTCACGGGTGTAGCCGGGCGCGTCCTCATCAACCTCGCGTGGAACCAGGCGCCGATTGCTGATTGGTCTCAGCCGTATGTCTATGTTACCTTGCTTCTTGGCTTCCTGATCCTAGCCGTATTCTTCGTCATCGAGATCCGCTACGCCACGCACCCCCTGATCCCTTTCAATACTCTCACCTCCGATGTGTCCTTTACCCTGGGGGCTATTGCATGCGGCTGGGGATGCTTTGGTATTTGGGTATATTACTCTTGGCAGTTCCTGCTGGTTTTGCGCGCCGAGTCTCCGCTCTTAGCGACGGCTCATTTCTCCCCGGTCGCGATTTCCGGCGCAGTGGCTGCTATCCTCACCGGTGCGTTGATGCATCGTATGGGACCGCCATTGGTCATGCTATGTGCCCTGCTAGCGTTCACGGCCGGGGTAGTTCTCATAGCGACCATGCCAGTCGGCCAGACGTACTGGGCGTAAACGTTCTTAGCCATGCTTATCGCGCTTTTTGGCATGGACATGAGCTTCCCGGCGGGAACGCTGATTCTGTCGGACGCCATGCCTCGACGACACCAGGGAATTGCTGCGAGCCTCGTTAGCACCGTCGTCAACTACAGCATCTCTATAGCACTTGGATTCGCTGGTACAGTCGACGTAAACGTCAATAACGGTGGGCTAACTGAACACGACGTGATTAAGGGATACAGAGGGGCCCTATACATGGCTATTGGCCTCGCGGGGCTTGGCGTGGCTATATGCTTGGCGTTCTTGGTCAAGACCAAGACACAGCAGAAGAAGCTGGTGATGGACCAAGACAAAGCTGAAGCCTAGATAGAGTAGAGTGTTCGGCGTTTCTGTCAGTAATTCATGAGGATACTTTAGTCGCCTAAGTCTCAACCACATGTAATGCAGACCTGAAAACGTGTTACATAGAAAATCCAAGGCCTGGCTTGTTGCTGAAGCTCCGCACTTGCCATGATGGTCAATTGTTAATGCGTAATGCAGATAGCCGTCTTGCTGCTTCTTACCCTCGATGGTTGGATCTTGGCGTTGAATGACATCGCATTTCATCCATCTCATCTACGGCGCGTCTAACCCCCTAAATATTGGAAAGCCGCAAGCTGTGTCGCGCCCACTGCCAGGCACCTTTCCCGCAAGTTCGTCGGAGGAGCTAAACGATCTTGGACTCTGGAACCTTCGCTGCCCAGCTGTGACCAAAATGTTACAGTAGAATTGCAAGGCAGCTAGTTTGTCCTTCCTTGACCACCACATGGGTCTATGTTCGTATCATCAGGGATACCTACTATACCTAAGCTCGCTTTACAACAGCGAGACGAGACGAGATCTCTCGTCTTTCGGCCTCTCGGTATATCGGTCTCACTTATATGAAAAGTGCCTCGATTGCATCACTGGTAAGCCACGTTATCGGTACTTCAGCACCTCTTCAGTAGCTTCATATGGTGTCTTAATATCCTTTGAACACACATTCTGACCTCAACTGTGGCCTACCAATCGCGCGAACTGGTCGTGGCGAGCCATAAAGCTGCACGTCGACCCATCGTGCGTGACACCAAGCCCTTTGTACTACTAGTTCTCGGGAGATCTCGTCAATGACGATAGCGGGCCGTAATACACTGTACGCCGCAGCTGGAGTATCTTGAAGCTACTGTTGGAGGGCAGAGAGGAGGTTAAAATCAATGACGGGTGCAAAATAGAAGAGCAAAAGAAAGAGTGCGGGAACCTGCGGCGTGTAGTCCCAAGCTAGGAGAATATCAGGTCTTGGGTGCAATATTTTACTTTTTTGCTACCTGTTACAACGGTAGCATTGAGTTTGGGTTTAGTAAATACCTGGCGGATGACATAACGTCTAATAACTTAAAAATGACTACATGTACCCTACGAGGTTGATACTACCTACATATATGTAGTAGCTAGAGCTACTTTTCGTACTGGACATGGCATCTTCAGATGCCGGCGGGGCAGTGGCTGGTGGAGGCTCGACTCGTTGGACAGGGTTTTCAACGGACCTGGAAGAATGGAAGCGGCAGGTACCCTCGTTCTAGTATGTTTGATATTTTCATGTTCTCTCACATCAGCCAACGTTAAAGTGATCTCAAAATTTCTCATGCACGTCAATATGACCCTTATCCAAGTGGTCGGATACGTTGGGCAGTCTAGATTTTCATTGCGTGCAGAGTCTGGAAGGGTCTGCCAGTCAGGAAATTCCAAATCAATAAACAATTTTTATGTGTATATTAGCCCCAGACACAGAGTCAAGCTCGGCGCGAACGCTAACAGACGAGAGACCCTGCCTGCTTCCGCGATTACTCGGTCGTTGGCAGTGGAAAGCAGTCAGTCATCACACAGTCCCCGTTCCCCATATACCTAGATACTAACCTCTCGCACAGTCCACAAGGGATTACTGCAGTTAGTGCCATACAAGCCCTTTTCCCCTAGAGTGTAATGTACAATTGGCCTACGGCTGCCTTGTATACCTACCTGCCATACAATGTATAAGGAAGCGATACATAAGTGCAGTATCCGCGCTGTAGCTCTTGGTAGGCGCGAATTGGTCAAGGGTTAAGGCTCGTAAGACTCCTGTGACGTATGACCTTAATCGACGTCAGCATGGGGGTTTTACGTATCTTATCTAGTGATAAAGTGTCTGGGTCTCAACGGAAATAGGAAATCGGGCAGCAAGTGTTATGTAGTCGTCTGTGGCCGCCCCACAACATTTTGTTGCGTTGCAGCATAATTCAATACACAGCCAATCAAGCCAGCGACTTTCCAGATATATGGGGCTTGTAGTGCACGAACTGCAACAATCAATGCGTATTGTACGTACCTATATATCCATGGTGAGGAGACAATACCAAATATGCTACCTACCTACATGTAAACCTATGATGGGTGTATAGTGTAGCTTCTTGCTTTGTCTGATGGGTGGAGATTGGCAGACTGTGGAGTGCGTGCCGCAACTATTTACGTGAGCCCACATGAAAATCCCGGTTCTGTCTGGGGTTTGGCCTTTTACACCTACACCCTCGCAGGGATTATTGCAGTTAGTGGCATACAAGCCCCGGTTTTTTCTGACAATTCAACGCTATTAGATTATTAGTTCGAAGCAGATTCCTATACAAATTAGCCTGAAAGCTACCTAAACTAAGTAATCATTTTGTTATTAATAACTATTAATATTACCGTTTTTTTTGATTATCTTTTTTAGCCTATCCGGCATACTTTTTAAGATATTTTTAAGTAACAATTCGAGAACTACCTTCTAGGCTTTATATAACGCGGATTATAGTTTTTAAAGGGTGTAAGGAAATAGAGAAATACGGCAGAACTTTGGCGACTAGTGGCCGACCCACATGCACACCAGATACGTACAAAACCCTGTATTTAAACAATACACATATAACCCAGATAAAAGTCTATTAATATACGTACTTTTTAAAATAGCTTGTTATTATTTAATTACCACCTTATTTTTATTATTATATGCTTATATTCTTTTATCTCGTTTAAAAATAACGCGATAGCTAACAAAAGTAAATCGACGAGTAACAAAACTTAACTTATAACAGCTAATTATATATAGAATAACGAAAAAAGCTAAAACGTCGGAAGGTCGGAAAACGTTCAAAACGCGATATAGGTCGACATTCGAAAAATACCGTTCGACGGTGTAAATGTAAAAAGCGTAACTAACTGTAACCGAATACCGACCCCGGAATAATACGAACCAGAACCGCGTTTAAACGTTTAATTTATTTCTAATAACGAACTTTTACGTATTTATAACGAAATTCGATTAAAACGCGTTAAATTCGAAAAAAAGTAAAAAGCTTTCGCCGACTAAACGGAACGTAATTAATAAGAACGCGATTATCTTATCGAAATCATTATAAACTAACTGTTACAGGAACAGGGGTTCCTGTCTCGAGGAGACCTACCTTTGTGGCCTAGTGCGAACCTGCCACGGCTAAACTCCGGGCAGAAAAGACTTGGCTTTCAAGGTGATCTAGTTAATCTGGATGATCTAGGAACCAGATCATATAGATCATACAAATCCACGACATACTCACTTTAAGGAATAAGGATATATATAACCCGGTCTCTTATATAAATAGCACCTACTTAATTTCGCTTTTTAATTATCAATTTAAGCTTTTAATTAAAAATAATTATACCGTTTTTTAATTAAAAAAAAGGTTTTAAATTTTTTTAACGAATAAACCCTTAATAAATTATTCCTTACCTTATTATTACTTACAAATTAAGACCTTATTTCGGATATTGCTTATATTTCCAAATAGATATATAATAAGTTCGTTACATTTTAATAACTTTTTAATTAATAACCGACGGATAATTCCAAACTTAATTAAATATAAACTTTTTTAAACTTAATAAAAACGATATTATAAAACGACATTCAAAAAATAAATAATACATTTAATTTTTATTATAAACTAATAAAGGATTAATAACCAAATTAAATAATTTACCCTTTATCGAAAAAGTTTTTTAATTAATAAATAACATTATGCTTTTTATAACTTAAAGTAAAAAAGAACCTTTTTTTTCCTAAACCTAATAATTAACCCCGGTTTTAAAGGATATTATTAAGGTTTAGGGAAATTCGGAAAAGAAAGAAAAGCCAGTAATCCAAAAACTTTAAGGCCCGAAAGGAAAAAAGAAAAAGCTTTTTCTTAAAGAGAAAATGGAGATTCTGTTACGCAAAATCCAAACCCTAGAAAAAAATAAAGAAAAAAAACCCTAATTCCCCAAAAAAAGCATAGCTTAACTTACTTAAGGAATAAAAGAAAGAACCCCAGCACTCCTATTATTCGGCCCTAATCGGTACCGCGAAGCTATTATCCCATTTTCCAGCTACCACGGAATGCCAAAAATTAAAAGCTATAAGCCAATTACCCCGAAGCCTTATAACGGAATTACGGATATAAAAGAATTCTTCGTCCAAACCAGAACTTACCTTAAGTTTTATTAAAGCTTTTTAACGGAGGATTATTAAAAAATAATAGCCATCTTTTAGCTGCTTATTAAACGAATTTTTTTGTAATTCGAATTTATTATAAAAAACTATTTAAAAAATTACCTTAAAAAATCCTTAAATATTATTAATTATATCTTTAACGATTACCGATATTTCGAGGACAAAATACAAATTATGTTTAAAAATCTAAATAAGGAATAATACGTAATAAAATAATTATACCTTTTTTATTAAATTAAATTAACTGCAAAATATATAACAAAATTTAACCGCTTAGCCGTAATTTTTAATTTACCCGAAAACGTATTATTTTATCTTTTTTACGACGGCTTAAAACCTTAAGTTAAGGACGAAATATATATGGTACCTAAGATAAAATTCTTTAAGGAATATACCGATAAAGCAATTATTACCAACTAACGTACCTTTAACCGGTACCTTAAAAAAAAAGGAATTAATAAACGAAATAATAATAAAAGTTTTAATAACCGAAACAAAAAGGATAAAAATAAACCTTTAAAAAAAATAAGCATTATTTCGAAAAACCTTTAAAAAAATAAATTTAATATTAAATATTTTAATTACGGCAAAAAAGGGCATTTTAAAAGCGAATATCGCTCCCTTACAAAAAGAAACTTTAAAAAGGAAGGGATTTTTTAACCTTAAAAAAAAGCCAGAACGGCTAAATAAGAAACCGATAATAAGGTAAAAAAGAAAAAGAATAAAATTAGCTCGACTTTCTTCCAGCCAGAATTTATTATTACCACCACCATTCAAATCCAGAACGACATTCCAAAATACGAAAATTACCCCATTTATCAGGATTTTAAGGCTAAAGCCTGCAAGTATTACCCCGGACAGATAGCCTCCAGAATAGCCATAGGGCTAGGATACTCCTACCACCTTAATACATCTTAGTATAAAATGCATGATAAAAACGGTTAATTCCGACCCGACGCCAGCAACCATAAATAGTTATCCCCGGAGCTTTACGAACTCCCTAAATGTACGGTATACACCAAACCACGAAAAAGCCAGCATAAGTTATTACATTTCCCCGCTTATTACATCGACGATTATCTCATATATCTTAAAGCTAAAAAAGATAATAACTTTTAGCTTAAATAAAACGAAAAGATATTTACAAAACTAAATAACGAATATAAATATATAAAAACTTCCCGATAGCCAGAATACCTTAAATCTTATTACTTACATCCCGAATTAAAATAAAACTAAAGGGCCATATCGTAAGAATATTTATGTTATTCCTTAATACTTTACATTTAATACGAATTCCTAAATATAAAAATACCTCCTTTAAAAGTTTATATTTTTAATCCGATAATTCGAAAAATGCAAAATTAAGGATCGAATTCGAAAAGAACAGTTATTTCCGAATGCAAATATAGCAAAAAAACATAGTTTAAATATAAAAACGATTAATATACCAAATACGTTATTCGAAAGGTACGCAAATAGAAACTTTCTTAAGTTAAATATCATTATAAATCAAAAAAACGTTAAAAGCCTTTAAAAATAAAATATCGAAAAACCTTAATTTATAAGACCTTATACGAAGCGGCAAAAAGATTACGTAATTAAATCGAAATTTTATTTTAATACAAAAACAATATATTTAAAACCATAATCGATTTAAAAGCTAAAAGTAACTTTATTTTTCCCGCGGTAATAAAAAGATATTAAGTTTCTTAAAGATATAAATTAAAATCTTATAAGTTACGTATAATAAACGGAAACTTATTTAAATATAAAAACGGACGAATTTTACGAAAAATTAAAAAACTTTCCGTTTTAATTTAAGGATATTAAAAACGAATCTTATTAAATATTGCCGACATTTCCGGATACGACATTATTTTAAAAATATCATAACTTAAAACAAATAATTTACATATTAATTGGAAATACCAAACATTTTCTTAAAAAAGCAATAAAAAACTACCTAAAAAAAACGAACAGGAAATCTGCTATATTATCAAAAAAGTACAAATGCCAGATTAAGCCGAAATAATACCACTTAAATATCGAAAATTTAAAAAATTATTTAAAAACAGAAAAAACTATAAATTATTACCATACGGTTAATAAGATTACCGAATATTTATCAAAAAAAAACATTATCCCAAATTTTATAAAATTTACTATATAAATTTTAAAAAGTTAAAAGCATTATGGAAAATTATTTAACTTAATCTAAAAAAAAAATATATCCAACCTTTAAATTTTTTTTATTAAATATCCCGTCCTTATAATACCAAAAACCAAAGATAAAAAATAAAAGATTAATAAAAATAAAAACTTAATTTTTAAAAAAGTTATTAACTATAAACAGCTAAACGATATCACGATTAAAAATAAATATCCTTTAACCCTTATAAACATACTGAAAAAAAACGTTAACAAAATTAAATGGTTTATTATACTTAATCTTCGAAACGGTTATTACCGTATCAAAATGGCCTAAGGAAAAAAATAAAAAACGGCATTTAAAACGATATACGGACTTTACGAATACCGAATAATACTTATAGGATTTACCAATACTTCTGCTAGTTTTTAACGTCTAATTATAATTACTTTACGAAAATTCCTGAATAAATTTATATTCGTTTACCTCGACGACATTCTTATTTATTTCGAAATATTAAAAAAGTACAAACAGTAAGTAACTTAAGTACTTAAAACCTTAAATAAGGTAAATATTTAAGTTAACCTAGCTAAAAACGTATAATATATACAAAAGCTAAACTTTCTAAGATATATACTTATTTCCGGCCAAATTTAGATTTAACGCTTTAAAATAAAAGCAATTAAGGATTAGTTTATCCTTAATAAAGTAACCGTTATTAATATCCGATAAATTTTAGGATTTACGGGATACGTACGAAACCTAATTAAAGGATACGGAAATATAATTAAACCATTAACGAAACTTATTACTAAAAAATACGTAAAAAAGGAATTTAAGCTTTTAAAGGATATAAAAAAAGCATTCCAAATTTTAAAGGACGTAATTATTAATGGACCCATAATAAGATTACTTAACGTAAACAAAAAAAAGCGCCTAAAAATAAACGTTTCGGATTACGTATTAAATGTTATCTTAAAATAACTAAAAGATAACGATAAATAATACTTAATAACTTACTATTTAAAAGTATTTAAAAATACAAAATTAAAATAGCCGATTTATAATAAAAAATTATTAACAATTATTAACGTTTTTAAAAAATAAAAACCTTTCCTTAATAAAACCAAAAGACTTTTTAATATTTACTCCGATTATAAAAACCTTATTCGATTTATAAAAGCTTAAGAATTAAATAAATAATATAAGACTTAAATAATTTTCTTATTAAGGTTTAATTTTAAAATATATTATATTAAAAAGAAAAAAAATATCTAGGCGGATATTTTTAATTATAAAGGCAATTATAATCCGAAAGTTCTTAAACGAAACATATAAATATTATAATATAATAAAGATAACATTATACGGTTATGCGAAATCCTGAAAAAATTAACCTTAAAACTTTTAATAAGGTTTCGAAATTTTTACGATATAAAAAAAAAAAAAAGATTTAATAACTAAAAGGATAACTAAAAAGTTAGCTATTATATTACGGCAAAATTTATATTCCCAAAAATTAACAGAAATAATTTATAAAGAAATTTTACGAAAACCGATTACATAAATATTAAGGAATTTTTAAAACCACCCGACGGTTATAAAAAAAATATAACTTCCCAAAATTACGCCGGATAATTAAGAAAGTTATTAAGAATTACAATATTTACAATAAGGCCAAAATAGTACGCCATAAGCCTTATAAGCTATTAAAACTTACCAACATTCCTAACAAAATATAAAACATTATAATTTGGGATTTTATTACTAACCTTCCTTTATTTAAAAACCTAATTACGGAAGTTAAATACGACGGAATTTAAGTAATCGTTAATAAACTTACTAAATATAAATATTTTTTAGCTTTTAAAAAAATTACAACGGTAAAATAATTAACTTATATATTTATTCGATATTACTTCGATAAATACGGAATACCAAAAAAAAATTATTTTTAATTAAGATAAGCTTTTTACGTCCAAATTTAATACCAACTTTTTTAAATAAATAAGTATTAAACTTAAATTCTTAACAGCTTATCATCCTTAAATAAACGGTTAAACGGAACGACTAAACCAAACTTTAAAACAATATTTTCGAAATTACGTTAATTATTAACAAAATAATTAAGTAAAACTTTTACTATTAGCATAAATAACTTATAATACGTTTATTAATAAAAATATAGGCATATCCTCCCATATAGTTATATATGGACATAAGGTAATAATTTAACGATTAAAATAATCGACGTATAAAGCTTTTACAATCATTATCATAACTTCTTAAGCGGAAATAATAATAACTAAAATCAAAATAATATAATCCCACCTATAAACCGAATTACGTTTTTTCCAGCAAAAAATAGCCTAATATTATAATAAAAAAAAAGTTAAGGGATTAATTCTAACGAAAAAAAATAAGGTTTATTTATTATGTTAAAAATAAAACGTAACGTCGAACATTTCACAAATTAAAACTAAAAGGCCTAACGACAAGCTTAATTTTAAAAAACTTAATCCGTTTAAAATTAATAAAGTTATTTCCAAAACCAACTACCAACTGTTACTACTTAAAATAATAAAAATACACCTTATTTTCCATATTTCCTTACTTAAACCAACACCTAAAAACGCCCCGTTAAAAATCAGTTTGAAAATCGAAAAAAAT
Source organism: Monosporascus ibericus (assembly GCA_004154915.1). Taxonomy (NCBI): domain Eukaryota; kingdom Fungi; phylum Ascomycota; class Sordariomycetes; order Xylariales; genus Monosporascus; species Monosporascus ibericus. The sequence continues at coordinate 61,910 of QJNU01000276.1, forward strand.
GATAATAAGTACGAAATCGAAAAAATACTGGACTCTAAAATAATCAAAAACAAAATCCAGTACTTAATTAAATAAGAAAAATACTTATACGAAGAAAATACTTAAGAACCACTTAACTACCTAACGAATACGATAAACCTAATTAAAACGTTCCACCGGCAAAATCCTAACCGACCGTTTCCAACGTAACCAAGGTCGCAAGCGACAAAGGTCCCTTGTTTAAATCCAACCCCACGGCGTTCCAATCGAAAGAAATAAACGCCTCCGCCATAACGTTTATCTCGAAAGCAAGTTACGCCTACTTTACTTCCACCTGTCGCCGTTCTTCTTCTATTCTTTCCCGTTTTTCCAATTAATCTAATTTTAAACCTTTCTTTAATATCTTTAACGCTCTTTTTTTAAAAAAATCCTATTAAAAACGTAACCGCCTTAATCTTCCAACAAATTCCTGCAATTTCTCATCTTATTAACGCCGCAATTCAACTAACCTTTTTTCTACCGCCTTTTGTTCCCTTTTTGCAAACTCCTAAAACGCTAAAAAATCGTCCTTAATCTTACGCTACTCCCGTAACAAACGCTTTTACGTTTTATTCATTTTTTAAAAACGAATTCATAACGAAAACGTTACAAAATGGACGCTGCTAACGAATATAGCAACCATAATTTACGTACTCGGATACGTAATAACAATCGGTTTCTCTTAATCAAGTATAATTAAAATAAGGAAAAACTTTAATATCGAATTTTTTAATTAAATTAGCGCAAATATTACGGAAATCACGTTAATTTAAGCGAAGCTTTTTCTTTTTTTTCCAAATGCGACCTATTATAATAAAGTCAGCTAAACAAACTTAAAAGCTCTCCAACATAACAAAATAGCCAACCTACGGTTCTTATTTTTGGGATAAAAATTTTTGGAAAAAGGAAATAATGTTACAGAAATAAGGGTTCCTATCTCGAGAAGACCTATCTTTATAACCTAGTACGAACTTATTACGGCTAAACTCCGGGCAGAAAAAACTTGGCTTTTAAGGTAATCTGGTTAATCTAAATAATCTGAGAACCAGATTATATAAATTATACAAATCCACGACATATTCACTTTAAGGAATAAAGATATATATAACCCGGTCTCCCATATAAATAGCACTTACTTAGTTTCGCTTTTTAATTATTAATTTAAGCTCTTAACTAAAAGCAACTATACCGTTTTCTAATTAAGGGAAAAATCTTTAAATTTCTTTAACGAACAAACCCTTAGTAAATCATTCTTCGCCTTATTGTTACCTGCAAATCAAGACCCCATTTCGGATACTGCTCATACTTCCAGGTGGATGTATAACAGGTTCGTTACACTAACATTACCGATAATATCTACGGAAATATTCGAAACCGTCCAAATACCCGGGATAAATATTTTACGAACGGTTTTCGATATAAGAAAAAAAAGATTAAATGATATCTATTACGGAAACCAACCTTATCGAAAAGTCCGAGTTAGCAAATACGGTATACGTATATTAGGTTATAAGCAAAATAAAAAACTCCTTATAATCGGAATAATAAGCATATTACGATAATATACCAAAAATAACAGAAAGAATTATTTTAAAAAAACTTATGGTTTTTTATAAAAAAGAGTTATTCGGACCTTAAATACGTAAGTCGGACGTTCCGTAATACCTTCGAAAAGTTAAAATAAAGCGATGCGTCGCCGATAGACTTCTTTGCAACTTAAAGGACGTATTTACTAAAAATTAAAGGCGTTAATATTAATTTAAAAAGGGAAAACTCTAAATTAACGTATTATTTTTAGTACCGTTTGAAAAAAATTTAAAAAGCAAAATATTAAAAAAAAGATTCTTAAAACTGCGGTTCGATATCGTAACGAAAGCCGATCGCATATAGGCGGCCTGGCGTTAAGGTCAAGTACTACGGGCCAAATAAAATAAAAATAAACATACGTACTGAATTGGGACGGGGTGATTTGGTCCTGATCAGTGCATATTTTATAGGAGTGTCACGATTGAGCCCGCGGTTCAAGAGATAATGAAGGCAACGCAAACTGTATTATGTGGTGTTGAATCCATATATGAAGCGATAATAAGTGTCTCCTTTTTCTGGGGTTGCGCACAGCGAAAAATGAACTCCTAGAAATATATAACTGGTAATAATTAATTAATCGGTAAAGCTATATACCCGGCTTTGCACCTTGCATCATTTTAACCCTTCTTTTTTAAGATAAAATCGTCCTCGATTTATTTTAAAAAATAAATGTTAACGTAATTAACTTTTAACGCCATAAGTAAAAAAACATATTTAAAACATATTAATTAATTTAATTAACGCTTACGCGGTTTATCTTCCATTTTCCTTAACTTAAGATTTCGTTTTTAACGTTTTGCTAGCTTATTTCGTTATTTAGCCCTTTTTTTGTCCTTTTAAGTTTTATCCTGCTTTATTTTCTTCGCGATCGAATCCTTATATTTAGGTTAATTAGGCCAGCTTTACGGAAAATATAGTTCAGGTTGCTTTTTTACAGTTTGGTATGTATTTCCTAACCATTTATACGATATATTATATTAATTTCTTGTTATTATTCGAACTTTTTAATTATTAAAGGATAATCGTAATCTGTATTTCGGCTTAAATAATACCGTTTTGAAAACCGGATAGGATTAAGTAATTTGCGGAATAAGGGAAAAAGGTATAAATATTTTAAAAACTTATCTTAATTAATTAGTAGGTATATAAGATTAAAGGGTAAAAGATTCGATAATTAATGTTTTAGTTAACAGGTTATTAGTTCCTTTAGTTGGTTACTTTGTTGGTCGTAGTCGTTTACCTTTTATAAAACGAGGTAATTAATCGGATTCCGGCTTATCGGTTTTTTCTGGATCGTCGACTTCCTCTTTTAATAATGGAAATAAAGATCTTTTAAGTTATAATTTTATAAATCTTTTAATGTTATTATTATTTAATTTTAAACTTAAATACCTTTCAATTATATTAATTATTTTAAACTTTATAATAATTTCGTTTTATTTAATCGGTTCGTCCAGGTTATTATTTTCCCATTTTAAAAGGTTACGCGTAATAATATAAAATATATAAATTATTTATAAACCGTAAGTATAATATTTAACTTAAGTAAGTATTTTTACGATCGATATACGGGTAAGGAAATTATTAAGTTTTAACTTTATTTAAGCCTTTTAATATAATTATAATAATAATTAAATACGGTTAACCGTAAAGTAAGTATTAAATACTAATATTTAACGTTTTAATCGGATATGTAATATATTAACTTAATAACTTTTAAATTTTTTACCAGTTTAAAGTTTGATATAGGTAATAAATTAGATATATTTTAGGTTTATAATTTTGATTAGTTTTATAACCTTGTTAAAAATATATCGGGCTTAGCCGTTAAAAATTATTTTACCGGTTTTAATAATAACGGTTAAAATGTTTTAGGGTATATTTAAAGCGATTAATTATATAAAGGTAATAATATGTTAAAAACGTAAGTAAATATAGTTTATCAAAATTATAAGTGTTTATTATAAAGGAATTGTTACGGAGTTATGTTATTCTTTATTAGTTTAATAAAGGGGTGGGGTGATATCTTTTTATAGACGTTTACCGTTTTGATTAAACGGATAGATAAGGATAATTCGATTAAAACGGACTTTAGGGGTAGTTTGTTGGATAGGATAGGGAGTGGAATTATTATTGTACATTTTGCGGAGTAGCTGCATTATGTTATCTTTTTCCCATATTGGTATGTTGGCGATCTGGGCGAGTTTTTCGGAATCCGACGTATTTAGCTTTTTAAAGTTCTTATTTTTATTTTAGTTAATACGTTTTTTGGATAATAATATAATGATTATGGATGGATTAATTAAGGTATTATTAAAGTACGAGAATAATAATAATTTATAACTTAAAAATTTAAACGATAATTAAGAATATGCGTAATATGTAAATGTATGTATATATATTTAAATATGTAAGTATATAAGTATTAAGATATTAAGATTAAAATTATATAAATGTAAGAAATCATTAAAATTAATAATAATTTATGTATAAAATTAATTAAATACGATAAAATTAATATATTAATTTTTTAATTAAAAAAGTATACGTTAAGGAAATGCTGAAAAATTCCGTTTGATGTTATATAGGAAAATGTTATTATCGTTACGTATTTTAGTTAATTATTTGCATTTATATTTCTTTTTCTTTTTATTATTATATCAATTTTCTTTCCAATTATATCTTTTAAATAATATAAAGTTTAATATTTATTTATTTATTTTTAAAGTATTTAATTAATATTATTATTATGAGTTCCCGTTAATCGTTAAATTTTTGCAGTATTTTAAATTTTCGTAAAAATATAAATTGTGGTAAATTAATTAATTTAATAAAAAAATCGTTTATTAAAAAGTTACCCGGTTTAGGTAATAAGTAATCTGGTAATACTTAACTTATTCCTTTCCGTATTAATCGGAACCTTCGTAATTTTGATAAAATTTCCGTTATTCGTTATATAAATTTAACGGTTTCGAATTTATTACTGTTTTTTAAACTTTTAATTAAATATATCGATAAGGTTTTAACCATTAATCGGGTTATTAAGCTTTTATATAATCTTAATAATATTTGCAAACTTGAAAATCTTATATACCGTTAGGCGCTTATTTATAACTTGGCTTTTATCTTTTAATATAAATACCGTAATATTGCGGTTTTTTAAAATTATTTACCTTTTAAAATTTTTATTATGGATAATTTATTATTAAAGATATTATACTTATTACTATCGAATATTATGCTATTAATCGAATTATTAATTCCGGGGCCGGATTTATTTATGAATATTATTAATTAATAATTAATTGGTTGTAAATTAATATTTTTAATTCCTTATATACCTATTAATTCTTGAACTCGTATTATAATTTTCGTTTTTAATTTCGTTAATTCCAGCAAGATTTCGGATTATTAATTAGGTACCCAGTTTATTTTTTAATTTAAGTTTATCCTAACTTTTTAAAATCGAACTTAATGATAAGAACGTAATAACCAAGTTTTGGAATAATTATAACCGTATTAAGCGTATAATAATAAAATATTTTAAAATACATATTGTTTTTATTTAATACCTATTTTAGGAAAATAGTACTAATTAAATATAAATATTCGGAACCATATTAATTAATATTATCGGTAACCTTATTAAAAGTTGGTACCATAAATAACGAATTATTAAGGAGAATTTTTAAGTTATAACGGGTATTTAATTTAATATTATTATTATATTAGCTAATTAAAAAAGAAAACTTTTATCGTATTTTATATACGTCGAAATCATTCGGGGTAAACTTATGGGTTCGTTTATAAATTTATTATCTAAGGATTTTCGGTATATTACTAGTTTGTTTATTTAAGTATTTAAAATGCTTAACCTAGTTTTATATAAATTATGGAAACGATAATATAAAAATTCTAAATAATTTAATTAATATAATATATTCCTATTTTTTAGGTATTAATTAATTCCCGGATTTTATAAAGGATTTTATAATAATTATGTTAAGTTTGTTAAAAATTATAAATATATATTCCGGGATAATCGGTTCGATTATTTAAAGGTTAAATACTTACGATTTCCTTAAGTTAAAAAAGATATCCGTTTAAAGATTTATCTAGTTATTAAGGCATTCGATAAAAGCCGCTTTCGTTTAATGGTTAAAAAATATATTTTTAATTTTCGGTATTTAACAAAAACCCGGTTTTTTAAATTTGGAGGTATTAATTAATTATAAAAGAATATGGGCGTTATATAAGATAATCGTAAGTAAGGTGATAAAAGATTAAAAGGAAACCTTTTACTTTTAATTTTTCTTAATTAATTATATTAATCTTTTCCGTTTATTTAATTAATTTATTTCGGATATTTTATTATCGTCCATAATTACGTAACCTTTTAACTAACCATTAAGTATTTAAATTTTAATATTAATTTTTATAGGCTTTAAAATTTTAAGTTATTAATTTTTAAATAATTTAATTTCCGTAATATTTAAAATATTTAATATAATATCTTTTAATTAATCGGGTAATAACTTTATCTAATTGTTTTTATATAAATTTATTAGCTTTTAATATCATTTTTTATCCTTTATAAATTACTTTAATTTATTAACAAAAAAGGTTTTTTATAACTTTATTTTATTAATTTTTTTCAAGTAATAAATACCTTAATTACTGGTCTTATTAATTAGGTAGGGTTTAATTTAACGGTATTTTAATTTTATATCCCTAAACATATTAAAATATATTAATATATCGTATAAAAATACCAAATTATTTACTTATAAAGATCTGTCTTTTATCTTATTTTTATCTTTTTCGTTTACAAATTTAATAATTTTACGTTTTTGGTTGCTAATTATTTTGATAACTTTGGCTATATTTTCGGCCTTTTTTTCCAGCAATCGAATTTTTTATATAATTAAATTTTCCCTTAAAATATTAAAATTTTAATTTATAATACGTTAAATCGGTAACATTATCTCGATCGGTAAAATTACTTTTTAACCGTATAACAATTCGTAAAAATTAAAACCATAACTTTTAATGGTTATGTTGTCGGCGAAGATCATTCTCGGCAGAAACTTAACCCATTCTTTATTAATAGCATTCGTCGCTTTTATTAAACCTTTAATAATCGGAATATATCCTTTTTTGATTAAACCTTATCGCCAGATAACATACGTAATTCTAACCTTCCTTTAAATTTTAAAAATATTATAAGGTTTAATAACTTCGTTTTTATTTTTAAAGTTTCCGTTTATTTTAATCTTAATCGGAATATTATATCGATAAAAGATATATTCGTTTAAAAAATTCTTAATCGTAATTAATATAATTAAACGTAAAGTTTTAACTTTTAAATAACCGGATAATTTATATTTAACCTTAGCAATAACCTTATAACCGTTATTATTAAGCATAAATTATATATCGATTACCTAAATAGCAGTTATATTAATAACTTAAAAAAAACCGTAACTCTTTTCGAAATGCTAATTAATAACTTTTTGGCATTTCGAACACGCAAATACCGCTTCTTAAATTTATCCATACATTTTACGTTAATAATAAAAAGCTGCTATATGCCGATAAGTCGAATTTCGTTTTTTATAACCGCAATCCTTATAACATTACCTAATTACCGTATATTAATTTTGTTAATTATTAATTATCTTACGGATACCGTATCGCTTATTTATTTTACGCTAAAAAATCCCGTCCTAAATAAAATAATTTAAAGCTTCGGCTTTAAAAACCGTTTTTTTTTCTCGAAATATTTCGTAATTAATTAAAAAGATTTAATATTATCAAAAGTTTCGTATATTTTTATAACTCCTCAAATTAATTTTTAATAAAAAATTCTTACTTTTAATTAATCGCAATAAATATCGTAATTATATTAATTAAAATAAGATTAAGCCGAATAACGTTTAATTAAATATTAATAAAGTTATTAACTTTTTCTTTCTATTAATCGTTTAACGCGTTAAAAACTTTAGGTAACTTTTTCGATAATCCGTCGGCGGCTATGTTTTTCTTACCAAAAATATGCTTGATCTTAAAATCGAATATCTTTATTTATATAACCCAACGGGTAAAAAATGCTTTAGGTAAAGAACTTATCGAATTATTAATCTGGGTTACTAATATTTTAACGTCGGTTTTTAACATAAATCGAACTTTATAAATATAATTTTAAACTTTTTTTAAAATTTTAAGAATGGTTTAATATTTTAGCTTATTAACGTTATAATTTAACTTAACGCCTTTTTAAGTATTATTTTCGAAATACGCAAAATATTTAATTTTATTAATTATTTATCCGAAAATACCTTTAAAGCTTTATTTATTTACGTTTATCCTTATAATAATTTTTCCTACTATAAGGTTATAATTTAAGGTAATTAAGGTCGGGGCTATCGTAATTACTTTTTTAACGCTTTTTATTATTTTATCTTAATTAAAATCTTAAACGAAAAGTTAATTTTTCCGAAAGAATCTTGTAAAAGGTTTAACTTTTATAGCAAAATACGTAACAAAAGTCCGATAATAAATTATAATACCTAAAAAAGCTTTAACCTTTAAAACGTTTTTACAAAGTTAAATTTTTAGGATTTTTTCCATTTTAATTATATCTAGGCGGCAACTATTTGTTTTATAAAGAAATCCGACTATAACTATGGTTTTCTAGCATTATTAAGACTTTTTTATATTAATCGAAATATTAATAAGTTCATAATTAAATAAAGTTTTATTAATATTAACGATATGCTTATAAACAAATCGCCGAATCCCTGAAAAAATCTTTTCGTTATCGTATCTTATCCTTAGGCCTTTAACTTTAACGTCGTCGACAAATGGACGAGTTATATTAAGTATTAAATCGTTTAAAATCCTTCCGATTATACGATAAAAATAAGCTATAAAGTTAATAAACCCCATAAGCATATTAATATATTTAAGCAATCTTAAAAATATCGCGAAAATGGTTAAATCTTTGTTAACCGGGGCTAATATAACTTAATTATAACCAAAAAAAAAAATCCATTAAAGTAATTAAGGAATATATAGCAAAGTCTGCGGAAAATTTATCGCAGTTTTTTAACATAAAGGCGTTTTATAAGATAATAACGTTTAGTTTTATCGTAAAGTTAATTAATCGTAATTTATTATCCTTTTTTTGCATAAGGAATTAAGCGTTTTTGTACGCGGCATAAAGTTATTCGAATATTTTTTTTTGCATTCGTATTCGTAATACCTTAATCAGTTTGTTTTTAAGGTTAGCCGGCATAATTATACCCTTGGTTTATTACGTTTTATAAGGGATTATTCGGATTTTATAATTTAGTACGATATTGGATTTAATTTTGCCATATTCCTGCCAATTTTAGGTTAAGGCAGTTTCTTTGCGGAATAATATCTTTTTAAAAAAGGCTTTTTCCGTACGGGTAAACTTATTACTTAATTAATTAAAAATAACGTCGGCCCTTTTTTTTGTAAATCGGATTCCTTGCGGTATGGTAATAAATCTAGAGAATAAGGCAGCTAACGGAATACCAGGTTCGTCGGGTTTCTTTTCGCTTTAATTAATAACTTGCTAAGCCTTTTTAAGCTTTTTGGCCTTCTAATCTAGGTCTTTAGGAGGTATTAATCTATTAGGTAATATATTATCGATAAAAACTACCTTTTTCCACTTCGGCTTATATATCGTATTAATTTATACGGTACGGTTTTTATTAACTCTTTTTCGCTTTTTTTTTTACAAGATTTCGTATAGGGCGTATGCAAGTTTTTTATCGTTAAACTATTTTAATACCGTATTTCCAAGCTTTAACTTATTTCTTATAGCTTCTTAAATAATTATCGGGTTTTGATTAATACAGGTATTATTAATCGAAAAAATATACGGGCCCGTAACGTATTTATTTGTCTTTTTATTTATAGGCCTGCTTTCGTTAATAAAGCGGCTTATACGTTTACCGGCTCTTTTTTTTCTAGCTTTTTTTTAACGCGGATATTACGAATAACCTTTCCAGTTAAAATTAATGAGATAATAATTTTTGTCGGATCAAATTTTAAGGTTCCTTTTATTACTTCCGGATCCATATTAAGTATTATCTTTAATTTGGCCATAAAGTTAAGTTTAAATATTAACGGCTATATGGCGAAATGATCGTTAATAACAAATATAAGGATAATAATTAATCGGCCAGCTAATTAAATAGGTACCTTAATAATACCTTCAAATAAAATCTTCTTTTACGAATTAAAGCTTATAAATAATATTCGTATTTATTATATTATTAATCTATATCGCTTAACGTATAAGGCGATAATAACGTTTAATTCGGTTCCTATATTAATAATTCCATTAATTAGGTTTTCGCCGTTTTTATAATTTACCCTAATTACAAATTTAAATAGCAAAATAATATATTTAACCGGGTTATATTATTATACCGATAAAACCTTTATTTTTTATTAAATTTTTAACTTATACTTAATATCCATAATTAAAATCCTAAAGGTTTTTTTCGTTTTTAAAGATTCGGATTTTTTTATTTTAATTTCGGTCATCTTAATCGGTTTTTTATTTTTATAATTAAATGCTTTTAAAGTTTTAATAATTATAAAATTCTTAAAAGTTTCGCCGAAATCTGGATAAACCTTTATTAATTCCAATTAAATAATTTCGAACTTTTTTTTCAAGTTTTTATAAATCTTTTTTTTTAAAACTTAATAACATATTTGTTAATTAATTTTTTATAATTAAAAATATTATTAATTTAAATAATATTATTTACTTACGTAATAATCGGTATTTAAATTATATTATTCGTTTAAATTACGTTATTTACTTAAATAATTAACTCGATATTATAAAATAAGGGTTTATTATATATTAAATTATCATTATCGGTTTTATTTCTTTTTATTCCGTTATTAAACTTTTCTTTTCCCTTTTTAACGCGTTTAACCATTATAATACTAGTAAGCACGGCAAATTGATCAAAATCGTTAACCTCCAGAATACGGATTTCCTTTAAATATCGGGTACCTTTACTTTCGATAAGGTTACTTTTTAATTAGTTACGTAAGGGTACCTTTTTATAAAACGGTTTTCCGTTTTTTCCGATAAAATGAATTATATTAATCTTAATTATACGGTTTTAATTAATAGCAAAATCTTATCGAAACGGCTTTAAAATTTATATAAACTTCGAAAAATTAATAAAAGTAATTAAGGTATTATCCAAGTTAATTTTAGGCAACTTTTTACTTTTATAAATATCGTCTCGCTAATTAAAGTATTACATCTTTTCCTTAAAGCGATTAAAAAAGCCCGGTAAATTATGAATTTATTTTAAAACTTTTTTCCAAATCGGAATTTGTTAATTAATAACTTAACTTTTAAAAACCTGGGGAAATTATATTATACCTAACGTAATTTAAATATCAAATATTCCTAAATAAATCGTATATCCGTTATTATTAAATAAAATTAATCCCGTACTTTCCATGTTTTTAAATAAACGGCATTTATTTATATTATATCTAGATTTTAAATAAAATTAATAAATACCATAATTAAAACCGTTATATCGTTCTCCTCGACCCAAGTAACTACCTTAATAACCTTTACGACCTCGGTAACTATTTCGGCCATGGTAAGAACCTAATCGATTAAAATTATCCGGCTAAAAATTTATTATATTAATCAAAAAGTTAATATTATAGCTGCAAGCTTAAGGTATTTCCTATCCTAACGAAGCGTAATATTATAAATTTTAGGCAACTTTTCGGTTACGTATTTTTTCTTTAAAAACCTTTAAATTTTAAATTTATTAAACTTAGGCAATTTTTAAATTTTATAATACATTCGTAATTTCGGATATTTAATTAATCATATTTGCTAATATATATCGCGGTCGAAAGCTTTTTTATCGTTATTACTTAAATTATTAAGTTAAATAAAGCCGGTCGTTATTCTTATAATTAATATCAAAACGGAGGTTTTTTTATTATTAACTACGGCCTTTATATTTAAGTAATCCAGCCTTATTAAAAGCCCAATTTTTGATTAATATCGACGTATTATCATAATTTATCGTATACAAGTTTTTAAGCTTTATAAAAAAATTATTAAAAATTTCTTCGAAATAACCGGCAAATAATCCTTTTAATAGGTTTTCCGTATATTCGTTTTTGCTAATTATCTTTCCCTTTAGCTTAAATTTTTCTAAGATATTTCTTACCTTAATAACATATTTTAAATAATACTTATAAACTTAATTAAATTTATTACGTTAAATTTGTTTCGTTAAAATTCTTAATTAACTTTTAATAATCCGAATTTACTTTAAATTTTATAACTTAAAAACTTTTAAGATAATTTTAATAATATTATCCTATTTAATAAATCTTTTAATAATAACCTTAATTCGGTCCTTCATAATACTGCTATCCGTTTAAAAAAATAATTTAACGATTATTTTAAATTTTGTTAGCTTATATTTTTTAAATAATTTGTTAACCTTTTTAACTTAATCGGTAATTCCAGTTTTAAAAAAGCGAAAATCCGGGGAAATAAATAAATCCGGAAAACTTATTAAAAACGAAAACCGGTTTATAAAGTCCTTTATAAAGCCGTATCCTTATTAATTAATTTATCCAAAAGGTATAACGTTTAATATCGGTATCGTAAATTTTATAAATAATTTTAAAAATTTGTAAAACTATATAATTTTTTATCCTTATAAGATTTTACTTAAGATTCCGGAAATTATTTAAAAGCTCGAATTTCGTATAAGTTTTAAGGATCTAATCGGATTATTTAAGGGCTTTTCCTTACTAACTTTATTTTCGTAAAAGCTTTTTATCGATCGGTATTAAATAATAATATTTAAAGTAAGATTTTAATCTTTTTTTAAAATAAGAAACTTTAGTATAAATAAAAGGCCTTATTATTATTTAATTTAAATAATAATCTTAAAAGGTTTTAACAAGCTTTTAATAAACTTATTAAAAGTTATCTTAAATTAATTAAATTTATTAATTTTAAAATTATTCGTGTTTTAAAGTGCTGGGTTAACGGAAATATATTTAAATATAAAGTAAATAATTATCCGTAATATTTATTTTAAATATATTTTCCTTTTTTTTATAACCAAAAAATAAGTAACCTTTTTTTTTACTATTTATTATAACGGTTTTATCCTAATTAACGTATCGTTTTTAGCTTATATTAAATTAAGCCTTTTTTAACTTACTTATTAATACTTTTATTATTAACTTAAATAATTTAATATTAAAATTAACTAAAAATAACAGATTTTAAATAATACCTTTTAATAATAACTAAATAAAATATTATCCGATTAACGTTAATAAGGTTTAAAATATGTTATTTATTATTTTTTTCCTAACTTTCGTATTATATTAAGGAATATTAATTTTTTTTCGTACTTTTTCTTTCGTCCGTAATATTAATAACTTTATAACCTTAATCTTTTTTTTACTTAAATTCGTAACTTACTTTATATTATTAATCTTATCGTCGGTCCTATTATCTAATTAATTAAAATCCGAATAATTATGTTATTAACGACGTAATTATAATTTTAATAACTTTAATTTAAAATATTTCGTAATTTTAATCTTATTACGTTAATACTTATATAACATAATTTATTTTTTAAATTACGTAATCGGTTTAAAACTTAAATAATTAATTCATATTCCGAAACCGGTTACTTTTTACGCTTATGCTTTTTTATCGTCTTTTAAATAAAGCCGTATTTTAAAATAAAGTATTATAATTTTAACTTAGCAACTTTTTTATTAATCGCAAAAAAGTTTATAACGTTATCGTAAAACCTTATCCTTTTCTTAATCGTCGAGTTCGCGTATCGTTATTAAATCGTTATATTTATAATCGTAACCGTAATCATAATTAAGATCGCGTTTTAATTAAGATTTTATCTTTTTCGTTTAATAATTAGAAATCGCAAGTTACCTCGGTAATTAATTAAAGCCAGTTTTCTTGTATTAGCAGCTAAATGAATTAGGATGGGATGATTTGGTTCTAATCAGTACATATTTTATTAAAGTGTTACGATTAAGCCCGTAGTTCAAAAGATAATAAAGGTAACGCAAACTGTATTATGTAATGTTAAATCCATGTATAAAGCGATAATAAGTATCTCCTCTTTCTGGGGTTGCGCCCAGCGAAAAATGAACTCCTAGAAATACATGACTGGTGATGACTAATTGATCGGCAAAGCCATGTACCCGGCTCTGCACCCTGCACCATTTCAGTACTTAAACGCGTTTTAAAGCAATAATCTTATAAAAAGAAAATACTTAAAAATATCTAGGTGGAGCGAAAAAAAAGGTAGGATTTCCTAAAACAAATCCCGTATGGCCGAATAAATACCGACCATAACAAATCGGTTCGGTCCGGGAAATCGTTAACTTTTTCCAGGAAAAATTACGTTTTAATTTATTAAAATTACGGAAAAAAAGATTATACCAGCCGTTATTATGAAACGGAACGCAAACATAACTTCTCGTTCCAATTTAAAAACGAAAATAAAGCAACGAAACGCTAACAGTTAACCGTTATATAAAACCTTATTATTTTTAATAATTCGAACGAATCAAAAAAGTAATACCGAAATAAAAACGTACGTTTAACTTATTTCGGCTAAATAACGCCGGACGATCGGTACCGGGTTACTATTAAAAGATTAGGTTACCATTTTTTACAAAGATAATAAAGGTATAATTACTATATAAATAAATTTATATACGAGAACAGAAATAAATACGTATAATAAACGTTTTGTTAAAAAGCATACATTCCGCTTCGTCGCCGTCGAAATACCGACGTTAATCAGGGTAAACGGGGCCCTTATTAAATAATATAAGATCTGTAAAACTAAAACTAAAATAAAAAATAAGCGTTAAAATATCCGGTAATTTCGTTAAATTTATATTACGATTAAGCGTAACCGATCAACGGCCGATTTATTTTTATCCCGATTAAGGATAAAAAGATTAAATATGTTATTAAATACGATACAGTACAAACAAATATATAAAGGTTTAAAAAAGATTAATAATAAAAGAATTATTAACTTAGCATTTACCGGAAAGTCTGTTTATATCGTTAACTTTGTAAAACTTAAAGATAATCGTAACATTCCCAAATTCGGTAAAAAACGTACATAAAATCGTATAGTTACTTAAATACTTAAAAGATTTTCGGAAGATATATTCTGAAAAAAAGACGAAAACATTCCCTTTATTCCCAAAAGTTAAATATATAATTAATTTCGTACCAAGTAAGTTACCGTTTATAAATCCGATTTACTTAATTTTAAAATCTTAACAGCGAAAACTTAAAAAACATATTCGTATATATTTTAAAGAAAAAAGGGAAAATCAAAAAGTTAAAATCGAAAATTACCGCCTCCTTTTTATTCGTATTTAAAGAAAACGATACCTTACGGCTATATATCGATTAAAAGGCGCTAAATAGGGTTATAATAAGAAACCGGTGCTTTTTACTATTAATTTCCGAAATTATGAACCGGTTAACATTTATTGAGAGTTTTTTAAAATTAAATTTACGAAATACGTATTACCGTATTTAGATTAAAAAAGGCGACGAATAAAAAACCGCCTTTCGAATAAAATACGAGTAGTTTAAATATACGGTAATATTTTTCGAACTTATTAACGTTTTTGCCATCTTTTAAACCTATATATATAAAGCTTTAACTAATTTTATCGCTGGGATTTATATCGTTTACTTAAATAATATTATAATTTCTTCGGATAATAAAAAAAAGTATACGAAATATCTTTAAATAATTTACGAAAAGTTAAAGAAATAATAACTATTTAGCAAATTATCGAAATACGATTTTTTAAAGCAAAATTTCGTTCTTAAAATTCGTCATTAATACCGAAAAGGTATAAATAAACCATTAATAGGTTGCCGTAATCCAGGAATAAAAATACTTTAAGTCGGTATACGATATTTGGATATTTTTAAGTTTTATTATTTTTTATAAGAAATTTATCGTTTATTATTTTAAAGTTACCGCCATTATTATTAACGTATTAAAAGGGATATTTTTAAAAAAGATTTTAAATAATTTAATAAAGTAACAAAAATATATAAAAGGTTAAAAGTCGTTTTCTGGAATATTACCATTTTTTAATATTAAAATCTTATTAAGTTTACATCTGGTATTTTATTTTAACTTTGCAGATTTAATTAATACCCGGTTATTTTTTAATTGTAAAAGTTATCGAATATGGAAACTAAATAAGAAATAAGGTAACAAAAATTACTCGCTATCGTAAAAAGCCTGGAATATTAACGCCAGTATTTAAAAAACGCGGAACGAAAATTTCTAGTTTTTACGGATTACCAAACGCTAAAAAAGGTAATTACTGCGTCGGCGCCAAATTTTCGGAAATGACTTACCCGGTAAATATATGTCACATGCGGGCTCTTAACAGAGGTCAGGTTGGCTATATTCAGGACAGAAGAACTAGACAGAAACTGACATCTAGAGAATAAAAGGAGAGACAGAGCCCTTAAGGCTCTAAAGCGCTATATATACAGTTAGAATAACTAGCCTAGCTGGCGCCATAACAATTATCCTCCCTTTTAAACAAAAATCGACCTCGATTCTTCGGGTCGTTACGTATAATAAAGTCTTAAACAAACGCCCTATAGCGAATTCGTAATAGGTTCACGAAGAATTCGCTACCACTTCGACTACGAAGAGCTGACGTTTCGAAGCGTAAGCTTAGTACTTAATATTATAATCTTATACTTTTAATTAAGGTTACCGACTTCATAATGGTATACCAGGGACGTCACTTTTACCGAGGAATAACGACGGCTTAATAGCTTTAAGTAACCATCTTAAAAATGGGTTTAGAATTTGAATTAAGTCCCGTACGGTGCCTGGACTTATCCCATTAACCTTAGAACGATATACCTCCGTATCGCACCCCTTTCGGGCCTGAAACGATAATATTCCGCCAGGTAAAAATCCGAGAATAGGTCGAATAATAAATTTTTTCGGTTAGGGATTAAATCTATTAATATTATAACAAACGATTTAATAAGCTAATAGACTATTTATTAGACTTTTTATTTTTAAATATTATTAGTTTTTTTAACTAATTAAAAGGTTAAGAACTTTATCCAAGACGACGACGATAACGATAACGACAACGGAAGGGGCAGAACATATATAATCTTTTAGCACATATTTATTAACAGATTACTGCATATAGGAAAAACCTTTTAAATGTCGCCAGCACGAAAACCTTATATAATGCCGTTAAGATAATAGCAAAATTGGTACATACTAATAAAATCCAGACGAAACGATAACGGGGATACTTCGAAAAATTAACGAATTACGAACAATTAGTTAATTCTATAAGATATTCCGAAACCTAATACGTTTTTAAATTATATAAACGATAAGATATAATATTTCCGTCCTTATCTCGACGAATGCTATCCGATAATAATATTAACAATTTTAGGTTTTACGTAATAAATAACGCTACTATTCGGTTAATGTCGTTTTTTATTAATTATTAACGAAAAGGCTTCGAATTAAGAATAAGGTTTAAATAAAAAACTTTCCAATTATAATTAGAACGTTATATTTCTTTCTTAGGCCTAGGTAATTATAAAGATTTAATTTATAGCTTAAGTTATTACTGTTTAATTATAAACTCCTAATATCGTATAACGAAGGTTATTATTTTTTTTACAGGTTATTAAAAACGTCTAAATTTATGTTTTAAAGGTATATCGTAATCGTTCCGCCAGCTTTACGTAATAATAATGGGCATTTTACTATTAGGTACGTACGGTCGGATTTTAGTCCTTTAAAAATTATAAATAATTATGAAAGTCCTTAAGATATTAGCTTAATTGTTATACGGCTTGCTTTAATAATTCGGCTATAGCAAGCTTATAATAACCAACGTTTCGAATAATAATTTTGATCCAGGATATAAAAACGAACTAATTATGGACGGGTTTCGTTAGGTCTTCGGCCTTATTTCGCTGGACTTTTCTGTCCTATAAAAGCCGATATTGGGAATCTATTTTAGAAACGACTAAGTTAATATGTTAAATTTGGCGATAATATTTCTTTAAGGTAACGTTAAAAACCCACCAAAGGTCTGCCAGCTATTCGTCGCACTATCAGTAACTATATTTAAGCGTAAAGGTCGTTATAAATCTTTTAAGGTTAACATTGTTTATATCCGAATCCGAATTATCGTCGGAACGCCGGCGTCGTTTAGAAGTGGAAAGGATAACTCAGCTTTTAGGTCTATCTATTTACGACGTAAGTCTGCTAAACGCTAAAGACGATCAACCGTAGCTTATAACACCATTTCATTATTTTCTCCCACGCAACGATTCGAGAAAGATTCGTCTTCGAAACGGGGTTAACTTTGTTACGTAATACTATAGCTTTGGATTATAAGGCGCGACATTTTGAAGATGTTTAAAATAATAACACTATAACTAAAGTAACTGTAATAAAAATATCAGAATTGTTATATGCGGGCTTTCAACAAAGGTCAGATTAGCTATATTCAGAACAGAAGAACTAGACAGAGACTGACATCTAGAGAATAAAAGGAGAGACAAAGCCCTTAAAGCTCTAAAGCGCTATATATACAGGTAGGATGACTAGCCTAGCTAGCGCTATGGCAATATACCGATTAACCTAATTTAATTTCGAAATATAATACTGTTTAGGAAAGATTAACCCGGTTAATAGGTTAAGTTATCGACCAAACTATATGTCCACGCCGGTCGACTATAATAATATAATTTTTACGTTTGTAAAAAAGTTTTAATTAATTGGGAAACTGCTTAAAGGAATTAAGTGTCTAATAATAATCTAATTATATATTACCAAAAGGTATAATCAGGTATAATAATTTACTAAAGCCGTATAAAACGTTTTAATGGTTATATTCTTTAACAAATATAAAATTAAAAAGAATTAAGGAATTAAAATCCGCATTTAAATAATGCGGAGTCCTTATTATATGATCGTAAATTACTTTTTCAAAAATCGAAAAAAAGGCCATATATCATTATCTTTTATATAAAATACGGACGGTAAAAAAGATTTAAGTAACGGTCGTTGTTAAAGTCACATTAAAAAAGTTAAAATTTAATATAACGAAAAAAATGCCGTTTTGATTTCGAACTATCGGCGGAGTTAAAAAACGAAAACGTTAAAATTATTACGCCGGAATAATACGTTCTATGTTTAATAATAAAAAAGCTAACCTTAAACGAAAGGGTATTTATTCTGAAACTTTCATAATAATTTTATAATAAAATTCTTAAATTATAATTTAAAGATTTAAAAATTTAAGGACTTAAAACGTTATCTTAAAAAAACACTAAAATAAAAAAGGTTATTATATGAATTTGAATAACGTTTTATTTTATTAGGATATGTTCATTATCTCGTCGTAATATACGTTACGTTAATAATTAATTAACTAATAATATAATAATCCGTAAGTAAAATATATAAAAAGTTAAAGAATTATGGAATTAATCGATCGCAAGTTTTATTAACAAAATATAACAAATAACATTAAAAAATACGTTAAATATTACCTTATATATTAAGGCATACAAAAACTTAAGCATAAATCTTATAAGACGCTATAATTATTACTTTTACCGAAATAAGCGTTTTAAAAATTAAATATAGATTTTATTATAAGGTTACTATTTATTTTAAAAAATAATAGCCGTACGTATAACGTTATTTTCATAATCGGCGACCGATTTACGAAATTAATATTATTCTTATTTACAGTTAGGACGTTAATAGCTATAAAGCTAGTTAGCATTTTGTATAATAAAATAAAATATTGTTTTAATATTTTATTAAAAACTATTAACGATCGAAATAAATTATTTATTGGTTAATTTTAAAGTAAGATTTATAAAACGAAAAAAAACTAAATGTCGATTATTTACTGCTTATTACCTTTAAATTAACGAATATATAAAACGTATAAACTAAACATTAAAAAATATTTCCCGAATTATTATAATAAAAATTAAGTTAATTAAGCTCAGTTATTTTATAAAGCCGAATTCGCCTATAATAATTACCGGAATAAGTTCACTGGATATTTACCGTTCGAAACCTTATACGGTTATTACCCCCATATAATAAAATGGATACCCGAAAAGTTTTAAGTTAAAGTTTAAAAAGTACATAAACGATTCGAACGTAGAGTATAAATTTGCCGAAAAAAATACGAATATTAGGAAAAGGGAATAAGCAGCTAAAAAAATACTATAATTAAAGGTATTTATTAATAACCTTTAAAAGAGATTAAATTATAAAGTTATTTATAAAAAGCTTTAAATTTAAAAAAGTCTCAAGTTAATATTAACGTATATACGAATAAGAATTATTGCCTAGGTAAAACTATAAGTTTATAAAATCCATTTATTTATAAAATATTAAAAGTTATATAATATATTTCCAATATTTTTCTTAAAACCGTAGCAGAATCGGAAAAGGGTCGTGGACTATATACTATTTCCGGACTTAAAAGACGAATAATAAAAATAAATTATAGAAAAAGTCGTCCAGCATAAGGACGATTATAACGAAAAAAGGTTCTTCGTTAAATAAAAAGGGTAATTAATTAAATATAATATTTAAAAACTAAGAAAGTATTTAGCGAACGCTTGACGAATATTCGTTAACTACGAAAAAAAATTAAGGCGTGCTTATAAAAAGTAAAACGAATACGAAAAAAAGCCTTAAGCATTTCAATAATTATAAGCTATCGCAAATCGATCCGAAACCGTTTAAATATTTATAAAACGAATTAATTAAATTATATTTAAAATAAAACTAAATAGCGATAATATAGCGACGGAATGCTAAATATAAACGTAATATTAATTATAATAATTATTAACGTAACGAAAATCTAAATATACAAAATAACTTATTAATTAAATAACGATAAATCGAATACTTTTAACGGAAATTAAATTTATTATTTTAAAATTAAAGCTTTGCGCTTTATTAATAAGCTATAAGTGAACGTTCGGTGACTAGTCGTCAAAAACGTAAGGGGATTTAAACCGGTCCGAACCGGCGGAATTTGTGGAACCGGCGAGGCCATAAACAAAGCCGCGGAAAAACTAGGAAATAAACTTTACGGCGAACCATCGCCGACGGCTTCCGAAAGCGAATTAAAAGGAAAAGCGGAACCGGATAAAACTTGGTAAACTTGCTTACGAGAAAAAACGGCACGTTATTAATAACTTTTTAACATACCTTATATATTATAAAAAATAAGGTTAATCGGGGTTATATTATTATTATTAAGCGTTTATTAAACAAGTAACTTATTAATTAATATTCGAAACGGAGAAATTCGAAACAACGTAAAAATTACGTTTCCGTAATTACGATCGCTGTACGTTCGGCGTTTTTGGCCTTAAAAATTATGTAATCTTTTTAATATAAATCTTATGAGAAGTAAAATAAATGTTTTTAAATAATACGATGCGTTAACTGAATTCTGATAATTTATTAAAATGCGGTTTAATTATACCCATAAATTTAATTTTTATTTATACGGTCCTATGGTAATAAGAAAAAATCTTTTAAATCTCGTTTTAAAAACTGATCGGAATTTGTTCGGCGATTAATAAACGATTAATAATAAAATTAAGGTAACGTACGCGAAGATATTTTATCTTATCTTAAACATAATACGCGTAACTTTCGGCATCCGTTTGCGAAGAGTGGGCGATATAAATTATATTAAAATTAAAATGGCATGGGTTAACGTAATACTAATAGGGCTTACCGAAGGCCGTCGAGTTGTCGTCGACGTCTCGAATATAATCGGTATAATCCAAAGCGAGAAGGAACTGTTATAGGGACAGGGGTTCCTGTCTCTAAGAGACCTGCTTATCAGACCTAGTATGGACCCGTCTCGGGAAAATCACGGGCTAGAAGGCTTGGCCTTCTAGGTGATCTAAGTGATCTAAGTGATCTGGTCCAGATCACATAAATTATATAGATCCACGACATACTTATTAAAAGATAATTGGATATATAACGAACCGGTTTCCTATTGAAATGGTGCAGGGTGCAGAGCCGGGTACATGGCTTTGCCGATCAATTAGTCATCACCAGTCATGTATTTTTAGGAGCTATTTTTCGCTGTGCGCAACCCCACAGAGACCAGACACTCATTATCGTTTTCACACACATGGATTCAACACCATATAATACAGTTTGCGTTGCCTTCATTATCTCTTGAACCGCGGGCTCAATCGTGACACTCTCATCAATTATAGACTGATCAGGACTAAATCACCCCGTCCCAATTCACTATATAAATAGCACTTACTTAGTTTCGTTCCTTAGCTATTAATCTAAGCCTATAACTAAAAGTAATCGTTCTTTATTATAAAAAGAATTTTTAAATCTTTTTAAGGAATAAAGCTTTAATAAATTATCTTTCGCTTTATTATTAACGTACCACACGGGCGAGCTGTACACTTTTTTGGCATTTTATAACAACAAATCCAAATAAAACAACCATAACGCGATAAATCAATTTAAACTAATCGGATTTTCCGTCGTTAGACGTATCTACAGCTTTTTCATAAGTGCGCGCATTATATCCGGGCTTACCGCAGACGTTATACTTCCGTTCCTTCGTCTTAACCTTCTTACGACGATTACCCTTAGCCGCTATTGGCTGCAATTTTTTATCACCCCTTTCTTTTTCGGCCAAAAAAGCTTATCCCTTTTGTATAATAAATGTTCTTCCTTTTTAAAAACGTTTGTTTTTGGTTTTTCGGCGTTTGCTAAGAAAATGGTTGGTTTTACGTAATTAGGCGGTTTTTTTTCGAAAAAAAGTTACTTCGTATAAAAGTAATAGGTTACTTTTTGTTAAAAGATTAACCGATTTTATTATTTTTATCGGCGAGCTACCCTAGTAATTTTTGATCTTTTTTTGCAAGTAACGTCTTTATTTCGTTACTTTACGAATATTTTTAGAGGTTTTTGTAAGAAAAGAAAAAATGGAACCGGCGGAAGTAAGCGGCGAAACCGTCGGTATAGGCATAACCGGAGGAACGTCCAATTTGGAAAGAACGTTATTAGGATCGAATAAAACAAGTCCAGCTTTTGCAAATCCGGATTTAATGTTATCGGATATTATAGCAGCTTTAAACGCGTCGTAGAAACCGGCGAGAAAATCTTCTTTCGTAATATAAGTATGGTAACGTCGTATTAAACTTTCGATATAAAGCGAATAAACGCGTTTTAAAACGAAAAAACAAAATAAGTTAAAAAATTAAAGCCGATAAGAAAAATACGTAAATATGCAAAAAGTAATAATATTATTATTCGCGTAATATTTTTCGAATTTAATCGAATAATAATTTTCGTAACCGTTAAGGATAAAAAAACATTTAATTTTTTTTATACGTATCCGAATATGTTTATCGAAATATTAGATTTATTCCAAACTTAATTCGTTAATTATCTAATTATTAAAACTAATACCAACTTTTTAATAAGTTAGTAATAAATTATTATGATACCAGGAAATAAAGTGGGTTTTTTTTACCAAAATAATAAATAACGGTATAACCTAATTTTGCAAATTAATAACTTATATAATTATAACTTATTCCCGATTATTTTATTACGTTTATTTAAGTTTTTTACGTCTTTCGGCGCTTATAATTATTATGCCGTATACTATTAAAAGCCTTATTAAAAAGCCCGTTTTATCGAAGTTATAAATATTTTCTTTTATAATACCGTATTTTGCGATTATAACTTAAACTAGTTTAAACTATTTACGAAATACCTTTAAATTTTCGCATAATATTCTTTAATAATCGATTTTTCGATTTAAACGCGTTTTAAGTTTTTTTTGCCGTCGTACAAAAGTTAACGCCTAATTAACCTCGACGCGTTTTACGGCGCGTTAATTAAGCAGCAAATTCGCTATATCTTTAACATATTAAAACCGGACAGGAAACGCTTACGTATTTAGGTTAAGGATTTTTTCGATAATCGATTTTTTTTCGGTTAACGTTAATTTTCGCGAATTAAGAATGGTATCGGTTCGGGCGGGTTTGCCGTTAATTCGCGTTCTTAAGGTAGTAAATAAAACGTCATAAATAAAACTAAGCTTTTTATAATTAAGTTTCGGATTTTGCTTTTTAACCTAAACGGTTAGGTTTATTTTCGTTTCTTTTGTAAATCGTTCCATATTATGGTTGTTAAAAAATAAGTAATTAAAGTTGAATAGTTAAAATGGTGAAAAAAGTGTACAGCTCGTCCGTATGTACAGCTCGCCCGTGTGGTACGTTATTTGTAAATTAAAACCTTATTTCGGATATTACTTATACTTTTAGATAGACGTATAATAAGTTCGTTATATTTTAATAATTTCTTAATTAATAACCAACGAATAATTTAAAGCCTAATTAAGCTTAAATTATTTTAAACTTAATAAAACCGATATCATAAAACGACGTTTAAAACATAAATAATATACCCGATCCACGTTATAAACCAGTAAAGAATTACTAATTAGATTAAACAATTTAACTTTTATTAAAAAAGTCCTTTAACTAATTAATTATATTATGCCTTTTATAACTTAAGATAAAGGAAACCCTTTTTCCTTTTAAACCTAGCATCCAACCTCGGCTCCAAAGGATATTATCAAGGTCCAAGGAAATTCAAAAAACAAAAAAAAAAATTAAAGGTCCAGATATTTTAAGGCCTAAAAGGAAAAAAGAAAAAAAAAGCTTTCCCCCGAAAAGAAAATAAAGATCCTATTGCGTAAAATTTAACCGTTTAGCCGCAATTTTCAATTTACCCGAAAACGCGTTATTTTATCCCTTTTACTATAATTTAAAACCTCTAATTAAAGATAAGATATAGATAATGCCCAAAATGAAATCCTTTAAAAAATATACTGATAAAATACTTATCGCTAACCGACGCACCTTTAACCGGTACCTCGAAAAGAAAAAACCAACAGACGAAATAACGACAAAAGCTATGGCAGCCGAACTAAGAAAAACAAGGGCAAGCCTTAAAAAAAAGCAAGCACCGTTTCGAAGGAGCCCAGAAAAAACAAGTTCGATATAGAATATTTTAACTATAGCAAAAAAGGATATTTTAAAAGCGAGTATCGCTTTCCCGCAAAAATCAACTTCAAGAAAAAAGGGATTCTTTAAACCTAGAAAAAAGCCAGGGCGGCTAAACAAAAAACCAACAATACGGAAAAAAGAATTTAAAAAAAGATTTAAAAAATTAAAGAAATTAAAAAATTGTACAAATATATAAATAACTATTATACCAAGCATGTTATAAAGAAAGCCCAAAAATAGAAACGCTTTCTTATAAGTAAATAACACTAGTTAAAAAATGTTAAAAGTTTTCGAAACTAAGGTATCAAAAAGTCCCAGTTTATAAGATTTTATATAAAGCAGCAAAAAAACTACGTAACCAAATCGAAATTCGTTTATGATATAAAAACAAAACGTTTAAAACCATAATCGACTTAAAAGCTAAAGGCAACTTTATTTCTCCTATAACGGTAAAAAAACATTAAGTTCCTTAAAAATACAAGGTAAAATCTTATAAGTTACACATAATAAACGAAACCTATCCAAATATAAAAACAAACGAATTTTCCGAAAAACTAAAAAACTTCCCGTTTAGATTTAAGGATACCAAAAACGAATCTCGTTAAACATTACCGATATTTCTAGACATAACATTATTTTAGAAATGCTGTAACTTAAATCCAGCAACTTATATATTAACTAAAAACATTAAACAGTCTCTTAAAAAAGCAAAACAAAAAAGCTACCTAAGGAAAATAATCAAGAAATCTGCTATATTATTAAAGAAATACAAATTTCAGATTAAACTAAAACGGTATTACCTAAGTACCAGGGATTTAAAAAACTATTTAAGGACAAAAAATACCCCGAGTTACCACTATATAGTTAATAGAACTACCGAATACTCATCAAAAAAAATTATTTTAAATTTTATAAAACTTACTACATAAACCTTAAAAAGTTAAAAGCCTTATAAAAAATCATTTAACTTAATCTAAAAAAAGGATATATTCGACCTTTTAACTTTCCTACTGGATACCCCGTCCTCATAGTACCAAAAACCAAAAATGAAGAGCAAAAAATTAAGAAAAACGAAAACCTGATTTTTAAAAAAAATATCGATTACAGGTAGCTAAACGACATCACGATTAAAAATGAATACCTTTTAACCCTTATAAACATATTAAAAGAAAACGTTAACAAAGCTAAATAGTTTATTACACTTAATCTTCGAAACGGTTACTACCGTATTAAAATGGCCAAAAAATAAAAATAAAAACCGGCATTTAAAACGATATACGGACTTTATAAATACCGAATAATACCTATAAAACTTATTAATGCCCCCGCTAATTTCCAACGCCTAGTTATAACCACTTTACGGAAATTCCTGGACAAATTTGTATTCGTTTACCTCGACGACATTCTCATTTACTCCGAAACTTTAAAAAAGCATAAATAGCATATAACTCAAATACTTAAAACCTTAAACGAAGCGAATATCCGAGTTAACCCAGCTAAAAGCATATAACACACATAAAAGCTAAACTTTCTAAAATACATATTTACCGTCGGCCAAATTCAGATTTAACGCTTTAAGATAAAAGCAATTAAAAACTGGCCCATCTTTAATAAGGTAACCGTTACCGGCATCCGGCAGATCTTAGGATTTACGGGTTACGTACGAGGTTTAATCAAAAAATACAGAGATATAATCAAACCATTAACGAAATTCACCACTAAAAAATACGTTAATAAGGAATTTAAGCTTTCAAAAAATGCAAAAAAGGTATTCCAAATCTTGAAAAACATAATTACCAATGGACCCATAATAAGATTACCTAACGCAAATAAAAAGAAACGCTTAAAAATTAACGTTTCGGATTACGCATTAAATGCCGTTTTAAAATAGCTAAAAGATAACAATAAATGGTACCTAGTAGCCTACTACTTAAAGGCATTCCGAAATACAAAACTTAAATACCCGATTTATAATAAAAAACTGTTAATAATAATTAACGTTTTTAAAAAGTAAAAGCCCTTTTTTAACGGAACGAAAAAACCCTTCGATATTTACTTTAATTACAAAAACCTTACCCAATTTATAAAAATATAAAAATTAAATAAACGACATAAAACTTAGATAGTTTTCTTATTAAAATTTAACTTTAAAATATATTACATTAAAAGAAAAGAAAACATCTAAGTAAATATTCTTAATTATAAAAGCGATTATAATCTTAAGATTCCTAAACGAAATATACAAATATTACAGTATAACAAGGATAATATTATATAATTATGCAAGATCTTAAAAAAACTAACCCCCGAACTTTTAACACGGTTTCGGAATTCCTACGATACGAACGAAAAGAAAAAGATTCAGCAGTTAAAAGAACAACTAAAAAATCAGCTACTATACCGTAACAAAATCTAGGTTCCCCGGAACCAACAAGAATAATTCGTAAAGGAATTTCACGAAAACTTACTGCATAAACATTAAGGAATCTTTAAAATCACTCGGCGACTACAGGAAAAATACGACTTCCCGAATTACGCCGAATAGTTAAAAAGGTTATCAAGAATTATAATATCTGTAATAAGGCCAAGGCAGCACGCCATAAGCTTTATGGGCTGTTGCAACCTACCGACATTCCTAATAAAGCATGGAACACTATAGCTTAAAATTTTATTACTAACTTTTCTTTATTTAAAAACCTAATTATTAAAGTTAAATACGACGGAATCTAAGTAATCGTTAACAGACTTATTAAGTATAAGTACTTCTTACCTTTTAAAAAGATTATAATGGCAGAACAATTACCTTATGCATTTATCCATTATTACTTCGACAAATACGGAATACTAGAAAAAATTATTTTTAATTAAGGAAAACTTTTTATGTTTAGGTTTAATACTAGCTTTTTTAAACAAATAGGCATTAAGCTTAAGTTCTTAATAACGTATTACTTTTAAACGGATAATTAAATAAAGCGATTAAACTAAACCCTGGAATAGTACCTTCGAAATTACGTTAACTATTAGCAAGATAATTAAGTTAAGCTGCTATTATTAACACAAATAGCCTATAACATATTTATTAACGAAAACATGGGCGTATCCTCTTATACAATTATATACGGACATAAGACGGTAACCTAACGATTAAAGTAACTAATATATAAAACTTTTATAATTACTACCGTAGCTTCTTAAACAAAGATAATAATAATAACGAAAATCAAGATAATATAATCTCATTTACGAACCGAATTGCGTTTTCTCCAGCAAAAAATGGCTTAGTATTATAATAAAAAAAAGAATTAAGGGACCAATTTTAACGAAAAAAAAATAAGGTTTATTTATTACGCTAAAAATAAAACGTAACATAGAACATCTTATAAATTAAAACTAAAAAACCTAGCAATAAGTTTGATTTCAAAAAGCTTAATCCGTTTAAAATTAAAAAAGTTATTTCTAAAATTAATTACCGATTGTTACTACCCAAGATAATAAAGATATACCTTATTTTTTACATTTCCTTACTTAAACCAGTACCTAAAAACGTACCGTTAAAAACAAGCTTAAAAATCGAAAAAGACGATAATAAGTACGAAATCGAAAAAATATTAAACTTTAAAATAATCAAAAACAAGATGTAATACTTCATTAAATAAGAAAAATACTTATACGAAAAAAATACTTAGGAATTACTTAACCACCTAACAAATACGATAAACCTGGTTAAAACGTTCCACCGGCAAAATCCTGACCGACCGTCTCTAACGTAGCCAAGGTCGCAGGCGACAAAAATCCCCCGCTTATATCCAAACTTATGGCATTTTAGTCGAAAAAAATAAACGCCTCTGCAATAATATTTATCTCGGAAATAAGCTACGCTCATTTTATCTTTATACAACGTTATTTTTCTTCTAATTTCTTATTCTTCTAACTAATCTAAATCATAACCCTTTTTTAAAATAATTACAACTTTTTTCTTTAAAACCTTTTATTAAAGGCGTAAACGTTTTATCCGCCCGATAAACCTTTTTATCCTTTTCTCAGTAACTTCCTAATATGCAATCAAAATATCCTTTACCTTTCGTTACTTTTTCTCTAAACGATCGTGCATTTCGCTTAATTTCGTTAACGAGTTCATAATTAGAACGTTATAGGCTAAACGCTAGCAACGGATATAGCAATCGCAGCTCGAAATATCAGGAACGAAAAAATAATTAGTTTCGTTAAAATAAATATAATTAAAATAAGAAAAAACCTTAATACTAAACTTTTTAATCGAATTAACTCGAATGTTGTAAAAGTTACATTAATTTAAACGAAACCTTTTTTTTTTCTTTTTAAATACAGCCTGTTATAGTAAAAGTTAATTAAAGCGTTTCCGGAAACTTACTCTAACAAAAAGTGGCCACTTACGATTCTTATTTTTAGGATAAAAATCCTTAAAAAAGAGAAATAATATTATAAGAATAAAGGTTCCTATCTTTAAAAAACCTACTTATTAAACCTAGTATGGACCCGTTTCGAGCAAATTACAGGTTAAAAGACTTGGCCTTCTAGGTGATCTAAATGATTTAAGTGATCTAGTCCAGATTACATATATTACATAGATCTACGATATATTTATTAAAAAAACAATTAAATATATAACGAACCGGTCTTTTATGTAAATAGCACCTACTTAGTTTCGCTCCTTAGCTATTAATCTAAGCCTATAACCAGAGGGAGTCGTTCTTTACTATGAGAAAAATCTTTAAATCTTTTTAACGAACAAACCCTTAATAAATCATCCCTCGCCCTATTGTTATCTGCAAATCAAGACCCCATTTCGGATACTGCTCATACTTCAGGTGGACGTATGACAGGTTCGTTATAGGAACTAGTATTTATCCTAAAAGATTTCGCGGAAAAATATAATTACGGTAAATAATCGCAAAAAAGTAAGAGAATATTCGGAAATAAGGAATTAAAAACGGGGAAACGAAGCCGACTATTCGAAAAAGGGACGGCGAACGCAAACCGAGATTTAAAAAAAATACTTGCAAAAATAAAAAATAAAATAAAAAAAAGAAATTAATAATATAAAAATTAACTAATAACTTAATTAAAAAGCACTCGATAACCGGCTTTATACATACGGCACCGGAATAACGAAACGAACGGATTAATTAAGCCCTCTTAAGATATATACGCCCTACTACCGGAACTAAGCTAATTAAAATATCGGATATATAGCTATCGGCAGTTATTAGGAACCAGTAATTAAAAGGAGAAAAGTAATATAAGGAAATAAGGAAATATAGCAGAACTTCGACGATTAGTCGCCGACCTATATGTATACTAGACACGTACAAAACTCTACATCTGAACAATACATATACAACCCAGAAAAAAGTCTGCTAATATACCTACTTCTTAGAATGGCCTGCTACTGTTCAGCCACCACCTTACTCTTATTACTATATCTTTACAAAGGGTTATATTGTCCGTATCATAATAAATATATAGCTAATTCTTTATTTAGGATTATACGTTTTTTATAAAATTAAGGTTAAAGTTTTTAACAGGCTATTTTATTAAAGGGATTCCTTATTAATGGCAAATCGTATATTTCGTAATTTAAACCGAATACGTAAAAGCGTTATTTTATTAAAGAATTATCGTAAAATATTTATTATTTAGCTATTAAACGATTAAAGAAATGATAATTTTAATATATTTCTTTATAATAATTCTTTTATAATTTTTGGGTTATATAAGGTAAGGCCTTTTTCGGCTTTTATATATGGACCTTTAAAGTATTTAACTATAACCTTGAGTACGAAAAAGGTCGAAATTATTAAGGTTTTCGTATTCGTAAATAATAAACTATTATTTAAAGTTGTAATTCGTATAAGCTTTAAGTTTCGGCGGTAAAAAGGATTAGTACGGATAAGTTTTTAAGCTAATTTTTAAAATTAGGCTTTAATTAAAGTTAACGTTTTATAAAACGTTTATAATTTTTTTTATTAAGTTATTAGTTTTAGTTAGGAGCGGCGAATGATATAGTTATAACTTAACGATTTTATCTTAAAGTTAATCGTATTTTCGCTGTACCGTTTAAGGCTAGGAATATAAAAAGAAAGGTGGTTTTAAGCGATTTTTTAATATTAACGACTTTTATCGAGAAATTTTTTAACCGTTAAAGGAAAGGGCCGTTTATTGTAATAGGATGCTTTTTATAGCTATAAGGTATTAAAGGCCTTAATAACGCCAGCTGTATTTGACGTTAGGAATGTGTCAGATAAGTAGCGCAATAAGTGCGCACTTATCAATACAGTCTTTTAATGCAATGGCTACGCAACAATTAAGAGTCTCAGACACGCTCCATTAAGTGGAGTTCTACCGTCGCAGCTAATTAGCGCGCATGCAAATGCGGCCCTGCACCTGACCACCTATCCAAAGATTGAGAGTTCGAGTCGTAAAGAGAGCAATTATAACACTGGGCGTAGATGACAATCTTGTACTATAACTGAACCAGCTGTCTCCTCCAGAGTACCGGCGCCAACAACTGAGGGGGGGTGTCAGATAAGTAGCGCAATAAGTGCGCACTTATCAATATAGTCTTTTAGTGCAGTAGCTACGCAACAGAATGGCCTGTTTTTTTTTCAAAAATTTTTTTTTTTTCAATTTTTTCGTATAACAAGTTAGCGATATTACGAAGCGTTCGAACGACGATCTTCTTATCGCGATTAAGGCGGCAGTAATGGCTCGTAGGGTTTTTTTTTTTTTTTTTTTTTTTTTTTTTTTTTTTTTTGTTT
>QJNU01000277.1:0-55478 GCA_004154915.1 Monosporascus ibericus
CCCCCCCCCCCCCCCCCCCCCAAAGGTTGTCACTAGCTGCTGTTACGCTGGATGCACAATGACGAAATTTGTGTGCTTGTAAGCTGAGCGCGATATAAGGGGCTGACAGTGACAGCGAATCTTGAGGCAACTTAACCAAACTGCATTGAAACGGCACCTCCATGGGGCCAGCGACGCTACGGAAGAGGCGATACCATATGTGGTATAGTCGGTATGGGGTAACGCTGCTATGAAGAATCAATGCCATAAAAGTGCGAGATATGTATGTATGGGTGCGGCAATCCTAAATAATTATATGCTATGCCCCTTTAGTCGAGGACGCGTAAACGCAAAAGCTTGGCCCTCCCCGGCCCTGCTTGGCCCCGCGACAGAGATTCGTTTCAGTGGAGAGAGATCCTACATAGCGTCACCTTTTGCTGACCGATGGGAATTATTAGGAGTCGTGCTGCGACTGACAGGATGGGATCGTACGGGGGACATTGGCATGGTGTGCGGTATTACCTGCATATGTAGGCGTGCATGAAGACACATGTCATCAGGGCGACCCGCCCGTCGTCGCCGTTTGAGAAGCCTTCTCGTGGTATACGAATAACTATGGCAAGTGGCGAACTGGCTCCTTAAACATCTACCACATTGCATCACCGTGTCGGCCGACGCGTAACACTATGGGCTTCGGTGGCTTCTGATCGGTGTGCTGCCATGGTATTGATAGCATCATCACGTTACCTCGTTTTCTGCGACTTGCCAATCGGATACCTAGACCAGTGTCTACCGTAGTTGTAGAGACTGCTCAAGTCGTAAGCCTACAAGCTCTACCCGGCGGGGCAGACGCCTGGACAGCAAAAGGCAGGTGGTAGGACCCTGACGATCACATAAGGCATGGAACCCCACCTCCCGGTACGTAGTCCACTGCGTACGTACGCACGCTGGAGGAGTCTTGGCTTATTCAATGTCGAGCAACCCGAGCCGATTTGTCTTTGCGCCTCCTCCACGGCCGAACGGAGGTTAAGGATACGAAATACATCGACGTCAGCTTCTGACAACGTTGTCTGCTTCGCCAGTGAGAATGAGGCGGGACTTTCACGATGGGATTTTTTTTTTTTGAAATGGAAATATAAGACGCAGGGAAGGGCGCCAGGCGCGGATCCCTCCTCCTCCGAGCCTTGCGTGAGCCTACGACGTCATTTGGCGACGAGGCGCGGTGTCATTGGCGAAAATTCTATAACGACACCCCTGCTCGTGGTCATTGGAGCTTATCGTTGACAATCCAACGGCATAACCGCCGGGCTCCTGCTCGGTGAAAGTTAAGACTCTTATGGCGATTCTGTACCGGCTCGCGAGATCGGAATTTCCCCCTTATTGTGAGCTATAGCCACTCCTTCGATATAAGATAACCTCTGCTGTGCATGCACAATTTTGAAACGTGGCTGGGATAATGCGTGCTACTGATTGATTATCTGTGCAGTGACTAACCGCCAGTACCGTGGCTCGCCCTTGTCCGCTTCCCTCCACCTCCCCCACTCCTCCACTTCGATTGCCTCTCCACTCCGGTATATCTGTCTCCGTCCCAAAAGATACATCTTTTGAGTCTAGGAGGGGAAGGGCTGCCACGACCACCCAGCTCTAATAACCAAAACCAAGCCAAAGGAAAACAGATAAGCATACTGATTGGATAGTAACTGCGCGGTGCGCAGGATGCAAGTAATGGTTCAAATCAATGGTCCATGTTAGCGGCCCAAATCTGCCCCCGACCTTCGCATTAGATTAGACCCGGCCGGCCTGTTCTTGTCGACAGCTTGCGACACCGTTCCTACGTAGACCAGCTTGCTGGAAAGATATCGGATGAGATCTGTATGATTCGAGGGATCGTCTCCGTTTTATGTACGTTACCCCTTGCTCTAAGACACTCCGCAGCCGCTCGGGGTTTGGTAACTCTGGGATATCCGGGTCCGGGCCGAACTCAAGTACTCCCTTGGCTAACTAACCACTGCTTTCCTCCCGGACGCAGCGCAGCGGAAATGCTTGGCATTCGCAATCCCCCCCGGGCTGTCTACTAAGTAGCTTTAGCTCGTCTCTGGTGCGAATTGTTACGTACAAGTCGCCGGGTTATATACTGTTAATTATCCCTACCGACCCACTATATGCCATGATCAGCTAGATATGCGGGTTCTTATACATTTTGTACAGGGGTGCAACATGCCAAATCTACGTCGGCCTCGGGGGAAATCCAACCGTCTATTCGGTATATGAGTCCGCTTGGGAGTAGTGCGGAAGGTTGCAGCCAGTAGGATTGTATGAGACTCTACATCGCTAAGCCGATGATGGTGTAGAGTGGGTAGGTAGACGTAACTACCAGTAAAAGACTCCTGCAACCTGTGCGTATGTTGACGGCATCCAGCCACAAAATGTAGGAGCAAATAAGAAGGGATCACATACGTTAGCGTAGGCCGCCATGATCTTTTATTGTTTCCCAAGACGTCATAAGGACGTGTGAAGTGCCCCTGAGAGGTTGTGTGGACGACGACTTGCCCTTTTGTTCCCGCCTCTTTTGCTCAAACAGGAACCGTGGCACCGGCCAAGCCCGCCCGTTAGATACCCCGTCTCGAGCGAGGGATTGCTTGCCTGCTAGCGACCGAAGTTGGTATGCGAGGGTGTATCTATCTGCATGCACTGCATGCGGTAGGTCAATGGTAACAAAGGGCGCCATATGTATGTATTCGTTGTGGTTGGAGAACCTCTAAATACAGCACATCACTCGCTTTCTTTCCCACTCTATAACAAGAAGGCTTTCCATGTGGGTAGGCGGTTTTATGAGCCGCGAACAGGGTCCCACTCGGTCTCTGCTACCGAGCACACTTCTCTCTCACCTAAGCAAGCTAAAGGCGGGCAAGGTGAATAGAGTTTGGGGATCTGCATACGGAACAGGAAAGGCTAAGGGCTACGCAAGTGATGACGACCGCACCTCCGGGCTGCTAGCTGGGGAAGGGATTCCCCGCGACAGAAATAAAGTAATCTAGATAGATACTATGCACCTGCACACATATCACACCCACCAACTGCATTAGCTACGGTACCTATAGAGAATAGTGCCAAAAGGAAAAGGGGGAGAGGGGAAGGTCGAGAAATGGATGGAGCAAATATACTACTCTGATATACAATTATTTCTAGGTACTATACTATGCTAGTGACATTCTGATCACAGTGATTGATCGATGATGTGCGTGCGTGCTGTATTATCTATGTATGGATTGATAATGTAACTTAACTTACTACGTATTGTAACCCCCCCTGTCCAAACACGCGCGGCCGCCCCCACGAACACCCACCAGATAGACTTCTCAGCTTGTTTCATGTTTAAGTGTACGTATTTATGTACGGGGAGTAGAGCCGCGAGGTTGGGTTGCCCGGTCGGTTACGTATTGTGCTTCTTTTTTAGTTTCTTGGCTTCGTTTTGTCTAGAGCCCTCCAGCGGCGGCGGAGATCACAACCCGAATCGGCAGCTGGGCTCGGGGGTTTCAGACGCGGAGCTGTGCGACCGGTACTTCGAGGACCCGGTTTCTCGCTCGGTACTTTCGTTCGTCATTCCTTTCTCGTCTGAGCCGCCAACTCGAAGTCAACACCCCAGTGACCAACAGGCACCCGCGGAAAAAGGGAGACAGGGAAGGAGAGACGAAGGAAACTCGTGCGCGCGCGAGTGCGTGTGCGGTGTAGTATATTATACATGAGCGATGGGTTCGTACCAACAACAGTAGCTACGTAGTAGTATCCTCGTGTTCCGTCCTGCCTTTTCTATGGACTAATCTACCTACGGCAAGTCGAGTAAATAAGCAGAGTAGGGGGGAAATAGCTACGTAGTTGGGCGCGCCCTGTTGTGACAGGTCCTGGACGGGTTCGCATTATTTCGGACCTTGCATGCTTCATTACTTGCCCTACACGGTGACCGGTTGCGTGACCCGCGAGGCCAGGGTTCGAGCTTTCCCTCTCTATCTTTCCTCCCCCTTTCCACGCTTGGCGTGCGGTCGGTCGCTATACGAAGCCCGACATCGAGTGGTCGTTGGTCGGAAAGGCCTACCTAGCTGCCTGCCTTGTAAGTTTCGGGGCCGCCGGCCGTCCGTCGTGTGAATTGCGCATTGATTGCTTGGACAAGGTGCAGAAACGAAGAGTGCGATGTACCGTACTCCAAAGGTTACTATAACTTGACGACATAGGTAGCAATAAAAAGCTGGTCTCGGAACAAGGTAGCGCGGGCAACGACAACAAATTGGTAGGTTTTGGGTGTACTCGGTTCAGCGCCGACTCCGCTCCTTGAACATCCGGCGCCGATCTGTTCTCCTGAGCCGGGGGACGATGCGCTTCCAGGTAGAAGACGCGTAAGGGAATGGAGGGGAAGGCCGGGCAGATGACTAGTGCCACAAATTATTTGCATGAGGATAACTCAATCAGAGGCCATGGTTGCACGTGGTGAATAGATCATTGGATTACAATGCGCGGGAGCGAATGTAGGCACCTCATCACGCGAGCAATCTGGGAAAGGTCTATGACATTCATCCAAGTTACTTGGCCTTTCAAAGGGTATATGCGTAATGTAGCTAATAGTACAAATGAGTCTCTCGCTCCAGATCCCGCTTTCTCCAAATGCAGTATTCTTGAATGGACGCCTCAAACAAGTTCCACCCTTTCGGCCAAAGAGCAGCAGCTTCGCAGTGTAAACGAATGCATGGAGCGTCGCCTCAATTCCAGGAAGTCCAACCGCCGGTAATCCCGAACGCCGTCCTGAGGGTATCTCCTCGAAAATATGATCCCAGAACCCATGTATCTGTGGCCGTCGTACTATGTAGGCCACAAGCGATGGAAGTGAAGGAATTTCGAGTGATCCCATAGACTTGCCATTCCCACTCCCGATCTATAGGGTTCCTCCAATGCTTCCCGACGCTTTCAAATAACTCTCGTGGAATGTCGCCCACAAAGGCAGCAGACTGATTTCAACAGACAATGCCTTTTATACTCGAACATGGAGCCCGCAGCCATGAGCCCGTCATCTTTGTTTTGTTTTGTTTTTCTCATCGAACCGTAGAACAACGATGTTCAGTGCCTGGCCCCTTCTAAACCCGTCTTGAGACCAGCTGGCGTGACATGATGTGACCTGATATACCCGTATATTAAACAATGATCATAAAGATCTAATTCATAACCCCGCGCAATCGCAAATCTCGTAAAAGCGAACTGTTGATGCATCTAATCCGAGTGGTCGTCCTGGTGGTCTTCTGATCCAGCTTCCGATTTAGAGTCGTTCTTGTGGACCTTGCGGTGTCGTCGTAAGTTAGATACAACGGAGAAATGTCGTCCGCATCCCTCAACCTCGCAGGAAAATGCTATACGACCATTAGCGAGTCCGTCAACCACGAAACGGCTTCAACTACCACACGCTCGGAATGTTGCTTACGTTTCTCGCCCGTGTGGCTGTACATGTGCGTCTGTAATGAACTTGGCCGAGTGAAGCGTTTGTCGCAAACTTTACATTTATGTTTCTTCTGGGTGCTCGAAGAGACTTTGGAGCTAAATTGACCCATCATGGATTGAGGTGCGGGAGGTGGTTGGGTCATTAGGTTCGGCCGCGGTAACGTCCTCGACGCTACTGATTCAATATCAGAGCCCGCCGTCGAGTAGTCGCTAACCGAAGAATCGATCGACCCCGCGTAGTAACCACTGCCATAATTACTGGCTGAGGAGATTGAGGAGTTGGTCGAGTGTGTCGAAGGGAAACCGTATGAATCCGCAGATCCTCTCGATCGGCCACCGGGTGGGTAAAGAGCTCGGGGAGTTTCTTGGCTCATCGCGAGCATGCCTTGGCCTGCGTCGAGGGCGTCGGCAAAACTCCTTCGGTCATCATGCTGGAGTCCCCTGTAAATTATGTCAACCAACGAATTCCGGTGAGCGCGAGTGGGGTCGCCGGGGCCGGGCTCAGCCATTGCAGGCGAAGGAACTGATGGTTGGGAATACCTTCGATTATCGGCCTCTGGTGGGAGAGGGAATGTAGAGCGCATCGGCGCCGGCGCATAACCCGACATCGCGTCGTAAGGTGCCGGCGATGCGGCATACGTTGCATGAACGGGAGAGGCCGCCGTCGCCGTCGCATACGATGACTGCTCTCCATACGCAGCCGAGCTAGTCTGCATTCGGTTCAGACTTAAGAGATCTTGTGGTATATTGAGTAAGTCCTGCTGTTCATATACGTCGGCCACGAGAGTGCTACCTGCTGAAGATGCTGCCGTCACCGGAATGCTGCTGTACGGTGCCATTGAGCTGCTGGTACCGGCGCTTGGCCGGCCGGCGGCATGATGTTTCGCGAGGGAATCGATGCTGTTCAGGCCAGCACTTACTCCTTGCGAGTACATGCCCTGGCTGCCATGTGGACCGGACGAGCTCGAAGCCCACGGGTTGGTGAAATGAGGAGGGTTTGAGTAGGAAGACATATGGTCGAAGTTAAGGGCCCCGAGTCGTGATTGATTGTCAAGAGTCAATGTCATCTCGACGAAATGTCAACATAAAAAGAAGTTTGAAGCTGGGAGGTGGTTCTTCCCAAGACTTCAACTCGACTCCGGGTTTTCTGTGTGAAAGAGGAAACAAGATTCAAGTAACCCGCTGATCGATGCAAAATCCCGAGGGGGGCGGATTCGTGTCACCGGCCGAGACGGTGACTTGTCTTTAAAGTTGCAGCAGAAGAAGGCCAGTCTCGGGTGGTAGTGATGGTGGTGATAGTGGTGGGATCAGCGAGCCTTAAGTGTCTCTGGCAGGCGGATATTCGACAAGGAAAGCCCCCTTATGGCTGAAGGGAGGTACAAGCTCAGCACAGCAGGTACTTCCAAGAACCCCGGTCGAATCGTCTGAAGCTTAATGCTCTCCAGTCAGCGGGACGAGTGGACCCCAGTCCTACGCGTGGAGTGACAACGGTGAACAAGAGCGATCGACAGTTTAATATTCCGTCCTGATTGAGAGCCGCGGCTACAGGGTTGGAGTGATATAATACGGTACAGGAAGGTTAGAATGTCGAGCTGGTCGAACGGGATGCCGAGGATTGAGAAAATGGTGTCCAATTTGGCCGTGGCCGTTTTGAGACTCTACAGATAATGAGAATTGTGGGGTTCGGGTGGCTCGTGTCAAGACCGAAGGGTGAAAGATCAGCAGGCGCCAGATTATCCCTCTGCTCCTAGGCCAGGTAGAGTGACTTAGAAGCTTTGAGCACACAAACGCTGATCTACGGGGGAGCCGTTAGGGCTTCTATGGTTTTAGACGCCGTAACAGAACGGGACTGTCGTCGAAATGTATCTGTGTGCTCGGCTGATCGTCGTTCAAGGTGTGTTTCTGAGGGGATTGGTGATAGCGGGAATATCGAGTAGGGCGGGCGAGGACGAAGTAGGCTTTACATAGAAACTCTTCTCTGGTTACGATGGTGAATTTCCCAAGTACGCAAGAGTAGACAACAACAGCAACCGCCCAGGCAGGGTGTGCATATATATATATACATATACATATATACCGCAGGTGTTAAAGAAGGATTATCGGGTTCTTGCTAACCAGAATTGTCAACAATAGGGTCATAAGTGGGACAAAACCCGCAGGCTTGCGTATGTAATGCTGGAGGCGAAAGATAACCACAACTGATATGGAATACACTCCCCTGGTCAGGCTGGGCACTATGTGATATGTTACTATACGAGAAGTATGAGAAGCCAGGTATTGCGGGTACTGGGGTGATGGAGCAAGCAATAGGCGAAGGACGGGATGGGAGAGGATGGGGTTGGGGATGGATGGGTGGACGGGGGGAAAGAGGATGGGAGTTGTCTGGTGGCAGCAAGGCTACGGATGATGCTTAACTTCCCCTCTGAGCAGTGACCACGACATGCTGGGTTAAAACAGCTACCGGCTTCCTCTATAGAGTGGGCCCCAAGGGGTCAATTATTACATGGCCGTAGAATGTCAGATGGCCGTGAACCTGCAAGGGTAAAACCCACACATAGAGCACGTATCATTTGTCCTCAGGGCTAGCCCGAGGACGGCTTGCCAAGCTTGTGAGCCTTATTCTTAGCCTACGCCACTGATGCGGAGGAAGTGGGACGGGACGCAGGGTCTACAAAATATTACACTAAAAATACAGTCATTACGCCCGTCCCTTCCCCCCCTTCCCCCTCTCCTGTCAGGTGAGAGGACATACATCATAAGGGAGGTAGACAGGTGTGCATTCGTGCTCTATATTGTTCATTAAATGAAGCCCATTCACTACTGCACTAAATATCTGATACATAGTCCTCAGGCAAACCTTAAACCAATCCCACGACGACTCTAAGTCCACCGTATTGTGGGCCCCATGCTCCCACTGGAAGCCGACAGGTGACTCGCAAGCCGATTGGACATGAGCTGGCCGGGAAAGAAAGAAAACTGGAAATTTGACTACGTCACATATGCAGGCCGAAGACAAGGGGGTGACCCGGACGCCTGCTAGTGTGACTCCATTTTCAGATTGAGTGATGAAGCGAAGTACCGGTACTTGGAATATGTCGAGCCCTACTGCGTGGTACGCGTAGTATGTGGGTGAAGATGGCATTCCTCGAGACTGACCTCAATTATCGATGTCGAATCGGGCCTGCTATAGTATATTGATTGATGAGGATGCTATAGTGCCCCCCTAGTAGCTGCACACAGATAACTAACTAACAATGTTCACCGTTGTTTAGCCGACACGCCGGGTGTCTACATTAGGCAAAAATGATTGCCGAAGAGCACATACTGTATCTATGGCATTCTTCGAGGGTTCCAAAACAACGTACTCGCGATGGAACTGGTGGTCGCATGAATGACGATATTCTCAAACTAGGGATTCAGACAGGGCCCACTAGTGTCGTATGCCTCCCTGTCTTGACTGACGTCGTGCCCGAGCGCCAGCGACGATGCATTCCAAGGGGCGTAGGTACTGACTACCTACCAGTTGCCTACCTGTCACTCCCAATCCGAGGTGTGAGTAGAAGGGGCATGCAGAACCCCATCAATGCCCGAGTTGGTGTTACCAATCAAATCTACCTTCACGTTCACTCGAAAAGGACTTCTGCACCAATGGTCCAAAACCCAAGATTAGCGCAGTAGTGCCAACAGTTCAAGTGAGCTCACGCGACGTAAAATAGCTTCGTCATGCCAAAGATTAATATCAGGATATTTACCACATGGGTCATCAACTCTCCGCCACTAGAACCTTAGATCCTATCCGCGGAAGCGTCGACGATGGGACCTACCTATTTAAGCATACACGGTAATAAGTATCCTAGTATTTATTTCTGTAGGTATGTATACTGATAAGGGCTAAGTTGGTTGCTGTTAGCGGGAAGCGCTACGGCGTTGGGCTTGCGCGTTCGGTGGATCAAATCGTTGCTTGACCTTATTTATACGTTGTAAAAAGCTCTAGCCCAAAACCTGTATGATACACAATGCCGCGCAATGGGCGGACTCCAAAACAACAAAGACGGAGTTCCCGACTTCTCCATTTTTCGTGCTCTTAGCTCAGCACTAGGCATATATCCCTGAGCAAATCGACAGTGTTTAGCATCCGGCATGGCAAGAACTCACGCTCTTGACCTTCAAGAAAAGCATTTCGACAAACCAAAAGAGTAGGTAAGTATGTTTCACTTTGGTTATAGAAAGTCAGAAGCTGTAAATTGTTACACTAAGATTAGAAAGTTGCGGATGACCTGCCTACACTTCGGGCTGAGTCGCTTCAAGTTCAAAGTCCCTGACAGTCAATATCACTTATTCCCGGTTATTCCCGCGCCATATTACATAAACATATTGGTGTCAACCGGCTCTAGGAATGTCCAGGCGCGACGCACACCGGCGAGACTTTCGGTCGACAATTGGAATGAGGGCCGGGCTCATTGGCCAGCAATATCTGCCCTGAGCTATGAGAAGCCATAAGAGGACGCTAGTATGATGCGTGCCTGAATCTATCGGAAAAGCATCGAAATACATTACACCGCACGCATTCGCCATGCTTCAACACAGAAGCCATTCTGCAGCCCGTCTGCATCCGGTCTGTCTCTTGGGCTAGCCCCGGGTACCGTTCGCTGTGATCCATGTCGAAAGAATGAATCCAAGGATCACGCATATTAGCCAATCTGGAGGAACCTGGTCAACAACACGACGAATCTTCGACGACTACGAAGTATTCCGCAGCATTTGTTTTCTTGTAGATGAAAAGCACACGAAGTACAATAGTGAGGAGTGTACGAGCTGTGAGCGTGGTCTTACCTCCAATCCCCTTTATTAAATCGGACCAGGGCAGGAAATATATCACACGCCAATGTCTAGGTGGCCCTGGCGCGTACCATCTTCTTAAAGGGTAAGCTCCTCTGCGCGCCAAGGTAGGCTATTGAGATGCCTCATATCAATGAGGTTCGTTCGTGATATGTGTCTTGATATTTCATCGACCAAAGTGTACTAGGTCGGATTTTCGAGATTGTCATCACTAGTGACGAAGCAGCCCCCGGAATTATTAGCCAAGAATGAGATTCCCGAGAGATGACAGCGGCGATCATTTGAGGGCTGTCACCGGCATTTCTGAAGAAAAACCGGGGGTCCACAACAACAGCCGATGGGGGGAGGGGGGGCCCGCTGTTGGAAAATATCACCTTCGTCGCGAATGTTGAATTGTACCCATACAGTTCGCATCATTTCCCCTCGTGGTCGTCAATGCTCGCTCTTCTCGAGATCCAGTTAAGCTTCTAGAAATTAACAAATCTGGGCAACTCCTTACGAAGAGGAATCACTTGGCTCCTCTCGTCAGTACTACCAAATCTATGTAATGTGTTCCTGGATCCTCCTTTACCAAGAACCCCAAAATCACAAAGGATCGGCCTGGCATCCGCTTCTGGATAATGCAGTCTAAAAGGGGCCACTTATAGCGGGTTAAGAACCCAGCCGAGATGCTAGGGCATGTTTCAGATGAAGACGATGCTGTGAATCTAACTACCCACGGCTAGTAAGGTAACCTTGGTAATCTACTAATGATAACCCCAGACCCATTTAATAGATGGGGCCTCGTTGATCATAACCGTTTGAGACGCTTGGGTCAACCGTCAGCTCATCCAGCTCCCCTACACCCCATGTGAATGTATGGGCTGTTGCGTATTCGTACAACAGCAGACTGTGACTGGCTGTATGGAATATACAGTTATCTGGCGCATAGGCGCGTTATGCCTACTGATGTGCTCGACTTCGGGTTCCGATACTAAGGGGAGTGGCGTTCTGTGTCTCGGTGCTACTATATATCCGCTAGAGGGCCGCAAGGCGTCAGTACTGAGGAAAATTGGTGATGCTGACGCCTTGTGGCCACCAAGAAGATACAATGTGTAGTGGTTCACGGCCGTACGGATAGATGCTACGGAGCGATGATACTGCATATTACGAGAAGATGCGATGGCACGCAGGTGAATCGTACTAAGTACGCCTTCGAATCTATTAGAGCGAGGAAGTGCCGTGAGGCGCGAAATGCCGCAACCGGAGCCAGTAATTGGCGTACGGCAGTTCCCAGCCCTGCTGCATGAAATCCCCATGTGGTAAAGTGCCCTTTTGGATCTGGCAAGAAAGCTCCCTTGGCAAATGACACAACCTTATTTTTTATCGTATCACATAGTAATATTCCACGTCGTAGCTAAGGCTATTTCGTCTGTAAATGCGTGTAGCCAAAAGTGATCTAGTTTTGGCGTTGTGTTAGGCATAGCGGCCAAGAACGTGCGTATTTATCATATTCGATATTTTGCCATTTCCCCCAGGCAGGGCTTTCGACTGCTTCGCGGCTGTGAATATTATTTCCAAGGTGACTGTCGACCATCCCACGCAGACTGTATTTTCTTTCAAAATCCGTCAAGAGCTAATGCCGGCCAAGACAAGCTAACGCGGCGGATTATATCAGACGCCGAGATCTATCCCTTTTCCGAAAGACTGAGCTAGAAGATTTAAATAGTGCAACGAATAAAGGAAAAGGAGAAACTTGTTCAGTCTGGGGAACCTTGGAAGTGGGTCTATTAGCCTGCATTAACTTTTTATACGAAATTCGAGACATAGTACTGTATTACCTTAACCGTTGGCGCATATCGTGACAACAAATGGAAAAATACCCCCATTAGCACTATTTGGTGAGAGCCTCGCATACACGGACCTGCATTGGCCAAGACGACTTTTGCATTGGGCTGCTTGGCAGGAGAGCACTACCGATTTATAATACTGCACAAAGGTGACAGGCGACCCTGGTCGCAAGAATCCGAGAGGAGGAAAGGGAATAAGATGATATTTTTCTTGCCCAGGGTCCTTAGAACGTCGTCGATAACTCCGCGGCGCATTCATCCAACGCCCCCGTCCGGGGCGTCTGTGATGATGGGTATGGCTGGCGGATGAGGCTTGCATTC
The DNA here is from genome assembly GCA_004154915.1 of Monosporascus ibericus. Lineage (NCBI taxonomy): Eukaryota > Fungi > Ascomycota > Sordariomycetes > Xylariales > Monosporascus > Monosporascus ibericus. The sequence goes on from QJNU01000277.1 coordinate 12,450, forward strand.
GGCAAGTGCTTGACCACCACCGTCGCCGCCACCGCCCTTCCCATCTGGCGTGCGTAATCAAGCAAGCCGCGCAACGACACCGTCTCCTTTTCAAATGCGTTACCAGTTTTAGCCGTGTAATACATCTTGCTGGCAGCTTATGCCGCATACGTGAATTGACATGTCCCATGACCATGGTTATAAGTGTCTATCCAATAGATGGAGGGCTCCAGGGATATGGATTGATATCGGCCCCAGAGAGTTATTGATCCAGAACCATTGTCTTGCGCCAGCTATCCAACCCGGGGAGAGCTCGGATACAGGTTGACAGCTTTGATTGGGCTTGCCTCCTGGGCTATGGTAGCCTTATACCAGATCTCGTAACCTAAGCTCTTACGAGTTAATCCAGGCCACGCCGAACGCAACGTAGCACCGAGGAAGTCCCAGTCCCTCTTCCATGGCGCTCATTGCGGGCACGTACACACTTAGAACAGAGTTTCTTCTCGTCGGCGAGACTCTTGATGCGCGCAAGTGGGTGGACTAGAGGGGCTCGCGGAGGGCCCGAGCGGGGAGTTCTCGAAGTGAGAACCAGTGTGAAGACGGCATCCTTCAGACTGGCCGCCGCCGAGTTGCGCGGCCACATTTGACGGCACGGAAGCGGACAATGTCGGGCTAAATCGCTATATGCGTCGATAGAGGTTTCGAGGGGTCGACCGGGCGCCATACACCAAAAAACACACATATATATATATACATATACTTTAGATGAGGAGCCTACGATTCGAGTAAACCGTCGAATACCAACTCTAAACCAGGCGGGTACGCTGATTCACTGCTTTAACTAAACTCTCCTCAATCCTATCGGTCCAGTCTAGGGAAACCTCGCTGTAGTAACCCTTTCGCTTTATCCTAGCTTCAGGGAGCGACTATGCCCGCAGGTTCTCCTAGGCCCCTTAACCCTATCCATACCCATATACGTGAGGGAGGATTGTGGTATACCCAATGGGCGCTATCTCAACGACCGCGGCCTTCTGGCTCCCTACCGATGATAGCTCTCGTCGATCACCGGTGGACTCACTATGTAACTGCTGTATTAGTTCTGGCAATCCCGCTCCCAAGTGTCAGCCGGATATGTTGCTGAGTTACGCCGTCTTATGGAATTGTGTGGTCCAATAGAGTTGGGCTAGTAGGACAGCCCTAACGTACACAGTCCCCCGCAAGACAATATGACATCTTATTTCCCTTCTAGGTAACCACGACTGCCTTCGATCCAGTCCTACTGTCTCGGTATCTGTGCTATTCCCGTCCCCCCCTTCCGCCAGCCCGGACTTAGAGTGCCTCCTCGTACCGTCGCCATACGGGAGAAAAGAAACGGCTTTGTTAAGCAGACCTCCCTCCCTCTTTGGCTACGGCGCCCGAAGAAGCCCAACCGCAGCCATGGTTGCCATCGACGGCTTCCACCGTATAGGCGCTGCGTGTCGTGCCTGAGCTGCGAGCAACTGCCTCACCACGCTGTTCTTGCTTGGCCAAGCCTACCTGGGCACCGTCAAGCCCTCCCTTGGGCGCCCTGAGCTGCGTGAAAATTCTCTGTTTGTTACGAGACGTCGCCTCGAAAAGGGCAGACATGTGTTAAATCGATGTATAATGCGCAATCAAAATTCACTTAGCAGTTGGAATACATTACGTGTTGCTATGGGGGGATACGGACGTAGCTTAGAAACACAACTTGGTGGTCTCCTTGTTATTCCCGCACTATTGTACAACTAACTCCGATGCGCCAATATTAACCCCCTTCTGTCACTGCAAGAGGTACCTGGTAACCTGCCTCTCGTCTCTGTCCATTACAACACGATCGCCAACTCGCTCCTATCAATGCCCTCCTCGTTCAGGTTGGGATAGTAGGGGACCATAGCATCAGCACTCAACACGTACGCATCATTGTACAGCCGCCAGTAAGGCTGCCGCACCTTCCGTGCGGGATGGAATAGGCCGGCCCAGACGTAGTTCATCACCAGGCCCGGACCGACGGCCACCCGGATCGCCTCGATAGCTTCCACGATACGGTCGATGACGTGCGGGCTAGTCTCGAAGAGGTTGGGGTATAGGAGGTTGAGAAGATGTACCATCGCGTCCTCACAGCCCAAGCCCACCACACCCAGGGCAATGTGCTTGACCACGGACGCCGCCGTCTGGCGGTGCACCTGATCGCGGTCTATCAAGGCATCCTCTAGGAGAGGCGTTACGGCATATACGTAGTCCTTGGCCATTTCGCCGATGTACTCGAATAAGAATGAAAGGGATTTGAGCACGCCGTTCTGGACATTCAGTTCGGGCACCCGATACTCATTCATTAACGCCGGCAGGACTGTGAAAGGGGCACAGGTCTCAGCAACGATACCGATAGCAACGGCCGTGCAGACACGAGACTGTCGCTCTTGTACTCGTAGGTTGTTGAGCAGGGTTGCTAAAACATCCTGGGGACCAATAGCCTTGGCAATAAAGCCAAAGGTGTTGTTCGCTGCTCGCCGAATACCCTTCTTGTGCGCCTTGAGCATGTCTAGCAGCTCGAAACAGATTCGCATCCATTCGCGGGCATTCACACTTTCGGGGCCGCGGTCCGCAATACGTCCAACAAGGTCGATGGTGTTCTCTTGGACCTTCTCATGACGGTTTCGTAAAATAGGGGTGAGCCTTGGTAGCAAGTCACGGATTGGCGGCTGCATCTGGCTGATACCCACCACCGTCACGATGGATCGCAAGGCACCAAGGATTGACCCAAGTACTTCAGGATACTCTTCACCCAAGTATTCGTAGAGTACAACTCCGAGCTTGCCCATCAGCGCATCCTCGCCACATTGTTTCATGACCATAGCGATGCGGGAGATCAAGTCGGCCGCTTGTTGACGCACAGTCGCTGATTTGTTGTTGAGACGCCAAAGGATAGTGCTGACGATCTGGGGTAAATAAGGCTTGCACCGAGTGCCCAAAGCGTTTACGACGGTGCCAAAACCATTGAGCATGATAATATCCTCTACACTTTGCTCCTGGAAGGAGTGGAGGATACCGTCAATCAAGCGCTCCTCCAACCTCTCGCTGATGTCCGCGGCTCCCAAGCTTGCTACCACCTTCTCCACCGTCTCAACCGTCATCTTGCGGTACGCTTCGCTCTCATCCTTTAGATTGACAACAATTCGTTCGAGGATCTCGCTAGCGCCGACCTTCTGCCCAAGGTCGACAGTAGTCTCGACAACTTGGCGGTAGTTTCGCTTGTCTAGAGCAAGTCGGCGCACCCAGAAGCTCTTGAAGAATTCGTCGAGGACATGCTCCTTCAGGTAGCCAGCAGTTACACCTTCTGTCTGCGCACACTGGCTAACAACCTTAAGAGTAACTTTCTTCATCTCATCGTCAGGAGATGAAAACTCTCTGAGCAAGATCTCCATGATCTGGCTGGTGTAATAATTAGCATATTCCTCATCCATGAGAGGTATAATATATCCAACGGCCTTCAAATAAGCCGCTAGTCCTTTGCCTCGCTGCTTGCGAGCGCCAGTCCAGAGGGGATTCAAGATGTCATCGAAGCTTTCGATACCGTAGGGGTTCGACGCCTCCGCGAGAGCAGCAATAGCCAAACTAGTAACAGTCCGCACTTTCGTCTGTTCATCGTTTAAGTTTGGACCGATGCAGTCCACAAGACCTTTCAGGTGAGGGAGTACGGCGCAACCCATAAGAATTGGTATCTGTTGCACGATTTTGACGCCGGTGTGCCTGGCCTGCCAGGATTTCTTGCTTCGGCAGACAGCACGGAGGAAAGGCAAGAGAGCCGGTATACCGAGAGCTGACGCCACGACAGCGAAGGCACGGGCCGTTGTGTTTCTGACGTATTCATCTGAATGATCAATATCCGGTCTCATAGTACTGATCATCGTGGCAAGACCAGCAGCTTTACTGAGGTTGGAAATAATCTCGCGACCTTCCACACGCGCATAGTAATCTTGATCGATGAGGAGCGGTTCGATGACTACTAGAATCTTGTGGACGTAAGGGCGAACCATGTCGTCTAGCTTGTAAAGCACACGGTCGATGACTTTGACGAGCAGATGCCGTTCTTGATCTTCCAACGTCTTCTCCATCAGAAGAGGTAGGATCTGGTTGAACAGAGGACCCGCCCCAAACTGTCTTGCATTGTCTGTAAGTTGTCGAAGTGCCGTTTTTCGCATGGGAGGCGTGCCATTCTTGACTTTGAGGAGGAGTCTCATGATTTTGCGTTCTTTTAATTCCTCAACGCTCAAGCTGTTCTCATCGGAGCCATCCGTCAGCTTTCCGAAGTAAGCCATATCCTCCGGCTTGAAAAATTGCAGGTCTCCCACACCAGGGATCTCTTTAGGCATCTGGCTCGCCCCGACCCTGCCGCTGTCCGGATCTTGCATCATGAACCCGCCATAATTGGCGGCAAGGGGTGTAGCGGCACTTCTGTGGATAGGAGCATGGCCGGCTGAGTAGCCCGGTGGTGGTTCAAGGATCTTATAGCCTTGATCCGGACCAGGTAGCAAGGCATCCAGTTCTTCGTCACTAAGAAGACCTGGTGGCGCCGGAATGTCCGTCCCGAATGAGGGCACGCCGCCAGTACCAACTTGGGATGTATGCATGGGCGTCACCAAGCCGCTGGCCCCGATAGGAGTAGCAGACGGTGCTTGGTCCCATCTCGAGCGCTTCTTCGTGCCATCGGCACCCGCGGTGCCCGGTAGCGCAGGAGCCTGGTCCCATCTAGATTTCTTCGCTTTCGCTTCGGGCTGAGGAGTCTGCTCGTCCACAACAGTGGTAGAGACATCCCACCTCTTCTTGCGCTTCCGCCCAGCGGTGGCTGTTTCGGCCGAATCGCCATCCGTCTTATCCTTGTCGCCATCTTTGAGCGTCGCCTGATGTTCGCCATCGACTTCCTTGCCCTCACGTTTCGCCTTGATAGCTTGCCTCACACGTTCTTCTTCCTTCTCCAACTCTCTCCGCTCCATGACATCTCGATATGTATGGCCTTCGCCATCAGCGCCTTCCTGGTGATTATCCTTGAAGGCATCAACTCGAGTGGGGCTAAGAGCGCGGTCGAACTGACGCTTCTGATAGTCGGTCATGCGGTCGATAACCCTTGTGCTATTCTCGCCCCTTCCAGCAAATGGGTCATCTTCTTCGACCCCATTTCCCTGGGCGAACTCGTCTATCTGTGATCGCGTGGCGGTATACTGGCCGACTAGACGACGTGAGCTGTCGGCATCCTCCATGTCTTCATCTTCTCCATCCCCGGTGGGGATAGAGGTGAGGTAGCCTGCATATTTATCGGCCCCGTCGCGATCATAGAGATCAGTATCGAGAGATTCGGTCAGCTTGGCCTTGGTGTCGGATCGCTGGTTGGTAGGATCAAAAGCGCGGGACCCTTTCTTTTTGGCAGCGGCGGCTTCGTTGCGCTCGCGCTGGAGCTTCTGGATGGCATCAAAGTCAGCGTCCGACATGATGAAATACTCAGTCGGCAGCAATCATGACCTTTCTTCTTGAGAACGATGGAGCTGCGGCGTAGACGCGTGCTGAGATTTCAAAACCACGAAGAAAGGTGATAGTTATTGATGAAGAGGGCTCGAATGAAGGATTGGAAGTTGATGAAAGATATTTGCTGGGAAGTCCATTCATCCAAGCCATGTGGGGCTCAGTCGCGGTGATTTGTTACCTGGCGCTAAATCGATGGTGGCTGACAAATATGTGGCTGGTGCAGTTCTACTGCAACAGACAGAACGACCTCCCACGGACTTCAGCAATGAACTTGACTTTCGAATAGGTCTGTCTCGCCGTACGGTCATAGGTGCATATCAAAATGACTCCACGAGTGTTTACAGGTCAATCTAACTCTATAAGTATCCCCAACGCTTCATCTTGCTCTATGTCCCCGAATAGATGGCTTCGACCTTGGCTTAACAACTACCGGTACAGGCTTGTTTACAGACTCTGCTATGCATGTTACTGATTGTGGTATAACAAACCGGATTGGATTCAAGCTGACATCAGACCATGAAACATGCGAGCACAGTCGATATGGACAGTAATCATAGAGATCCATCGTGATGTCGGCTGTTCATGTCAGCGTGATCCTACTTCGAATCATAGTTCGATTTGGAGTCAACGGCAGAACCTTCTCGAATCCATATAACCCGTCATATATGCAAAGCTATATCTTTACGATGCCATTGTAGGACAGCTGGATCCTCTGTCCCCTGAATTCAGTCACGGCTTGGCTTCTTCAGAATTCAGACTTAGCCTCATCAATCCTACACTGCTTACCAGAAGGCGCTGGTAGCAGAACGTCGAGCCAAGAATATTGGTGATAAGCTGTGAGCCTAAGTATTTGGTGGGCTTTTATAGTCAACAGCCAAGCATTCCAGAGTGTCACCGATGGACCTATGTACTAATATTATCATCTCAACTAGTATAGCGTCAAGTTGGTAGACCGCTCCCTAATGAACCGGGATTGAGGCTCTTCAGCACCGAGCTGAGAGGTTTGACTTATCTGCTCATCAGTCATTGTGTAACACGGCCAACCCATGAGGAACTAGTGAGCCTCTATTACAGACAGCATGGACTTCCCAAGGGTTCTTAGTTGCATGCTTTACGGTTCGCTTCTCTGGTGAGACATTTTCACTAGGAATGTTATAGGAAAACGACATACCAACATAGGTTCCCGCTGTGGAGTGCCGCGAACCGAGAACTGGATATATCCAGAGAGTTCAGCGAATCTTGTCGGGGTTGAGATGGCCAAACAGGGACCATTTCATATACTTTGCAAAGGAAGCTATATCACAGGCTTCAAGGAAGCGTCAACGCTTAGTAGCCGAAGCTTCAAGGATCTGGCTACGCATGGTCTGCTTTATTCGGCACTAACCCTTTAACGGCGAGACGGACAGGACAAATTGCTGGCTGACTGTTGGGAGTGGTTGAGCCGCACGCGTGGCCTAGGTTATTTACAGGTATCTGGAGCTAAAAGCCAACGTTTCGATAAGTGAACGACTGCTTCAAGAGAAAGACAAACCAGGTGTACATCATCGAATCAGATAGTTCGGAAGATGAAGGAACAGAAGCCCTGGGTAGCTGTTAAGGAAACAAGTGGAGAGGTAGGCTAAACAGTACGTGACACGGTCCTCCTTAAACTACACTTCGACTATGTATGGCCCCTAGCGACTCCTATATAATCGTCACGCAATGCCAAGATTCCATCGTCGAGATAAGGAAGGTACTGAATGGCAAGTAGCTCCTCGTAAGTCACGTTTGCTGCGGTAAGCGATTGATTTTGCCTCAAAGGGAGGGTATCTACAACTTAAATCGGATGTTGGTGCCAGCCCCACATTTTCTCCGATATTCCGGTAGCTTTCAATGAGGTCCACCCAACTCTTCTACTTCTTGGCCAAGTAGACCCGACGCCTCACTCAAGAAACCCACCCATCTTTCCCGTCTCTGTGCTGTTACCGGCCTTGACCACAACACCTTGTTATCACACCAACAAACCACCGATAACCAACGAACGATCGGATATAGTATCTTCATTCAAATACCTCCATTGAGATATGAGTCGCGCCGGAAAGCTTGCCTCCGAACCTTTGCCGTATGTCCAGCCCTTCCGGATCCAGCCGCGCTGAGAGCCGGCCTATGCCTGTCATCTCGTGTGACGTTTGAATGCTAACACCATCGATTTAGAGTTCTATTCATCAAGAATCTGAAGTTAGTCCGCCTCAGGTCCTCCATGCGAAACCTTTGCGCCTACTGACGATTGCCAATCAGCTACGACGTCGATGACAGCGACCTCTACAGGCTCTTCGATCCTAACAAGGAGAAGATCGTTCGGTAGCTAATCCCCGATGCTCATATCGCCGTTGCATCCATCGTCGCTGACGGTATCTCTAGTCAAATCCGAAAGGGCATCTCCGTAGAGGCCAAGGGAACTGCCTATGTCGTATTCTGGAACGCTGCCGATGCGAAGAACGCCCTCGACAAGCTAAATGGCTACAATTTCCAGAACAGATACCTCGTCGGTATGTGTCACGCGACCTTTCGCGATCAACATCCCCATCGTTCCGCAGGTCGGAGACTAACTACACAATAGTGCTGTGGCACCAGCCGGAGAAGACCTTCAAGTCCAAGGATGCGAGAGAGGACCTCCAACAGCGCCGCGATAACTTAGTGCGCATGAAGGAACAACATGGTATCGCTTGACAATTAGACGGGCCTGCAGATCGGCTCCAGACTTGCTCTAGCGCAACGTCTGCAGACCCGTCTTCTTCATCCTCCTCCGCGTCATCCACCACTACGATCTCGACTGAGAAGCGCTCGATTTCGGTGGTGAAGAACAACAACAAGAAGAACAGATTAGACGAGGTCGCCGGGCATGCCCGACGGGTCGCCACGAATCTGGTGCGAGGTATTCTTCCGCACAAATCCAACAAGCTGTGTATGACATGACGCCGGCACATATTCTACTAAATTTCTCTCTTCGAGTTTTCATATCATAGGCCTATGAAGGCCGGAACAAGCGGCCATCTGAAGGGGGCCCAACTCTCCGAACTCAAACGACTGATTTTTCTCGACTTTGGCTACCCCATCTAGGGTTGGCAGTCATTCTAGGTAGTCACGAAAGCAGTAGATGTTGATCAGATTGTGGACTGGGTGGTTCAGTGTGGTTTCTAGGGGGAGGACATTTATGCTGGTTACTCGCGTTTGCATCAATATGATCATCAGACACTCTGTTATCGACGTGAGGAGGACTCAACCTTGACGAGGTTGTTAGCTCAAATTTGAGAATGGAAGTACAATTTTTTTTTTTCCCTGCCGCATTTTCTTGGTCTTCAAATACCTGTGTGTGACCCTAAATGCTGTTGTTCGCTTTGTGACTGAAATCCAGAGTTATTATTGACTGACCGAGGACCCTCGGCCATTCCTCACATTCCGAAAATACCATCAGCGCTCTAGCTCCTTCGGTGCTGCCGATGTTACTTTTGACTAACTACTGTGCTTATATTGAAGGTGTTGGCAAGTTGGTTCTCTTTAGCCAGCTCCAGCTGGTAAGGAGCCACGTCCAGTTGCCCCTTATTAGGGGGTTAAAGGCCGTATCTATCACATGATTGGATAGTTCTGGGGCATATGTGGGACCCAGCACGTGGCAACACCTCTCTTTTTACTTCGTGCGCTATATTAGCCACCGTATAGGAACAGTAGCTACAGTAAGACTATACCATTGCGCAAGGCTGCGGCAGGACTAATTGGAGGGTTCAATGTTCCACAGGAAAAAGTAATGTGGGAATGACAAGAGGCTTCCGCCATCGCCGCAATACAGACCATCGTAATAGGCTCAAGATCAGCATTGTTCCGCTCGTCTCTCATAGCGAGTGTTGGGTCAGCCCCTGATTTAGCTGGTCTCAATTCTTCTCCACATGGACCTCTCCTTTAAAGAACGGCTGCTATGTTCAAGGGACTTTGACCTTCTCATTCTGTGAATCTAGATAGGCGACTAACGCAATGAGAATCGCTCCAGTAGTAATAACATAGCTCGCAATTGTGAACCCCGTTTGCACACTAACGTTAACATCGGCCTGGTACACGGTAATCGCAACAACAGCCCAGACAATACCAACAACTAAACTCGACAGCAGCGGAACGGCCGCGATAACAGTCGCGGCCTCCGTATTCCACATGTCCACTATATTTAGCTCCATCTTATGATCCCCGAGCGCTTGATTCTGCGCTGCGACTTGCGCCGCGACTTCCGCCGTGGGTTGTTGGGAGGAGAAGCCGAAGAGGATGGAGAAGAGCGTGGGTACCGCTTGTGCTTGTGCTTCTGGAAGAGCGGGTGCAGCAAGGACAGCGTCTGTAGTGAGCTTTTCGACGATGGATGTGCCCGAGAGTTGAGAGGGCCGGAGCCAGAAGCGGATAAGGCGGTTTCCTGAGCCGTAGCGGGCGAGGTTGAGGTAGTATTCGTGGGAGCCGACTCCAAGACGTTGCTCGAGCTGGCGTATTTGTTAGTGTTCTTGTACGAAGCTATGATATGGTTAGAGACATGACCCTGACGACTTCGATGATGTTGATGGTCGAGGCTAAGGAACTCAAGAAAACCGCCTCGAGACGTTGGAGGTAGTAGAAGTTTCCGATGTGCCGGATGAGTTGCTGGTCAGTAATATCCCAGCGGCAGGGAATGAGGAGCGGTCTGCCGTTGTCTCTGAACATAATCACAGAACACTCGCTGGCGTTTGGACGAGGCTGAAGGGTCGGGTTTTGAGGGTTGGATATCTGAAGTTTCTGCTCTTCTATAAATCGCTGCCTCCAGGCCTCCACGTAGTTCTGATGGAAACGATCTCTGTCACCAAATGCGAAATATAGACCCCAGAATATTCCCCATCCTTTATTTTCCGGATCTGAAGTCGCAAGAATAACCAGCAAGAACCTCTATGACAAGAGTATTAGATATGTCAGTATTCGCTGATTAGGATACATTCCAAGATGAATTCACGTCCAGGTCTTCGACCCGTCAACACGTCTCATAGTTTGAATCGGGAAGGCACTTGCTCCACAAAGGAGCAAGCATGCGCCAATATAACGACTGCACAAAGTATACTATGCTTGCGCGGTAAATAAGGAGCAGACACACTCTAGTAAACCCATATGATCGCCAGTATTTGGGGTGTGCACTAGAAAGATGGCAAACAGGAATAATAGCATTGTGACCGCTCTTGGTAAGAGTGGTCTTCGCATCGTCAAATGCAGGAGATGTGAAAGGCATGGCAGGTTAATAAATACGGACTATTCAGAGGATATTTGAATACCTTGTGAACGCGTCGTCTGAACCACGACGTGGCAGCCGTGCGATATCGCTCCTGCAAATGGCTTACCTCATCGAGATCAGGCATCATCTTTGAGGTGTGGCTAGGACTTTTTTAAGAAGTAGCCTTATGGAACAGTACTTCTAAGAAATCGGAAACGGAGTCACAAAGAGGCCTGAGCTTGCTGAGGTACCACCGCCGCGGCAAGTCTACGGCAGCCCACCACACACTTGCTACTAGAATTGGATGTTCTTTGCGTGAGCCGGTGGAAAGCTTCTGACCATTCGTTCTGGTCAGCCTGGTTGAAGGGATGCTGGCCTGCATATTCCCTTGGATATACGTGCGAATGACCTAAGTCGGCGGATGCATAGTCCGAGTGAGAAACCAGCCGACGAACCTCGGAGTTGCGATACCCTGGCTATTAAAAGCGATGGGACTGTTCTCAATATCCATTAGCCGATGCGCTGAAGCCTGGTACAAGTACATACTTAACCCTTTGGGCTATTGAGTGCGGGGGCCTAGTATAGTGAAGCTCATAGGCTAAGCTATTGCTTGTCATGTCCTGTGTTAATTTACCGAGCCCGTTGAGTAATTACTTAGGAGCCGAGGCAAGATGATATAACCTATAGGAACCAGATCTTAATTAGATCGGAGTCCTTTCATATAATGCCCGACCGCACCCCCACCTGCTGCATATCAGATGGATACTCTAAACTCTTCATATACCTAGCAAGATGGATCACTTCTACCAAAGAATTCGGCTTATAAGCGCCAGAGTCTCGGCTCGAGGAATGGTACAGCCAATCGCCCTTACTGCCACCGGCCCCAGGAATTCTGCATACAGCACAGTTCCCGTCAGACCCTTACCGATAAAGACGCGCGGCGATGATATCTATCTATGCTTGGTCTGACTGGCACGAGGTCTTCAGGTCTAAGGCGGGATGGTGTCTTTGGTGGGACTTCCGGGAGAGGAGATCTCGGAAAATTGAAGATCATTGATAGCTGCAGCCCTGGGGGGTAAGTCTGACGGCCAGCACTTTTGTTCTGCTAGGTATCCTATCTACCAGCCTAGAACAGAGGAATCAGGCTAACAATTTTAGCAACGCCTCGAACTCTGACATGGCTGTGTTACGCCTTTGCTTGGCTGGTTAGGAGACCCCACCTTAAGGCGTCTGATAAGTCTCCAAGCCAAGGTGGCGGTTGCCGCAACCCGACGAGCTGAAGCCGACGGGGAGTTTCTTTTCATTGTAAGTACGTAGCTACATAGAAATGCTACATACCTACAAGGTAAGCGTTGAGTTTCAAGGATCTCGACCCGTCAACATTTCCCTATCCTCCATGATTTCTCATTAACCACAGACTCGTATTCATCCAACATAATGTTTTAATCTTAAGCCGTTACCCCTTTCTTCTACTATACGGATTGTAGAACGTACCTACAAGTGGTTAAGGTTCCTCGACCTACTAAAGCGTATACCGTCAGGATCAACCAGCAATCGGGTGTATCGTCTTCCCCACGGGCGAATCTTCATCATCGCCTTTCTTGTGTCCCTCTCTCTCCTCGGCATCTCGGCCTGCACCCGAATCGCGTGACAGTTACAGAGCACGTTTACCGTCCTCGGTAGTACACGTTGCGACTTGTATGACGATTGCATTTCTCCGTGATGCACCAACAGCGGTAGCGCACGTCTCTATATAAACCCAGTGGCCGGCGTTACCATTCCCGCAACGGTGACGGCTATGACTTCGATCCTCGCGACAGCGGCTACATCGTCCCTTGCTACGGCTGCGAAAGCGACAGCGACGGCAATGACTTCGGCTGGGGATTCGGACGGCGGAGGCACAGGCGAGTGCCGGCTAATGGGGCCTTTTGCCATCATTATCCAGATGGCGCTTGGTGGTTTGGCACTCTTATCCCTCGTATATAAGCGCTGGCGGGAGCGGCCTCAGCGGCCTGTCAAGATCTGGTTCTTCGATGTGTCGAAGCAAGTCGTGGGTGCTTCACTCGTCCACGTCGCCAACGTCTTCATGTCCATCCTCACTAGCGGCCGGGTTACCGTTAAGTTGGACCCGACCTCTGTGCAGACGACGCAGCGCCTCCTGCGGAGGGATGACGACGAATTCGTCCCAAACCCTTGCTCGCTCTACCTGCTGAACTTGGCTATTGATGTAAGTTCCTGAACGAGCACCCCCGAGGACTCAACCACGCCGGCTAACTTTGTGCGAGACCACGCTCGGTATCCCAATCCTCCTTGTTATAATCAGAGTAGTTGCCGGTCTTGTAGCCTATACGTCTTGGGGTAATCCACCCGAGTCGATCCAGTCTGGGAACTATGGCAATCCACCGAAGGTCTACTGGTGGCTAAAACAGTCCGTCATCTACTTCTGTGGCCTGTTTGGCATGAAGATCTGCGTCCTCGTCATATTCCTGATGTTGCCCTGGATATCTCGCATTGGCGACTGGGCTCTGAAGTGGACCGAAGGCAACGAGCGCTTGCAAATCGTCTTTGTGATGATGTTATTCCCGCTCATTATGAACGCCTTACAGTACTACATCATCGACAGCTTCATCAAAATGAAGGAGACGACCCACGAGATATTGCCCACCGAGGACGAAGCAAGACGTGACCCGTTCGAAAATGCCCTCGCTGATAGTGGTGATGAGAGCTCAACCAGTGACGAGAGTAGCGAGAGCATGAGGCTTGCGACGACCAAAAACTTCAAGAACAAGAAGTCAAGAGGGAGGAACTCAAAGGATGACCATGAGGAATATGACCCTGATAGGGATGGCGCGACGTCGACAAGGGCTGGCCGGAGCCAAGAGAGAGGGGGTCTGTTGAATAAGGAGCTGGTTCCTCCCGAGTAAATCAGATGCCGGAGCCTCGGTCGTTTTAGACGAGCAGTTGGTACATTGGTCACTCATTGGGAATTCGGAGCACATTCCATCCTGGTAATGCATGGAACTTTTACTCGCGTCTGTTGGGATATACTGCATGGCGGGAAATTAGAATACATCGTCACTTGTTTGTAGCTGGGAGTTTGGCGTACTATAGGTCAATACAAGTTGGATCGAATGGCGGAGAGAACACATACTTGGTTAATGGCAGATGGCCTTCTCGGAAGACCGAATACCTCCTATACTGATTTGCCGCCGACTACCCGTGGTGTTAGCCCCTATGCTAGTTATAGAACCGCCAAACGATATGCTCCCTATAAAACGTAACCATCACGACGAGGCTCACGCAAATCATATAGATGCTGTCTCCCCCAGTCCTCCGTATATAGTGTCAGGCCTGGTCTGGCTCTGAGGCGGGCCTCGGGCTGGTTTTGGCCGTTGTTTAGGCTCCTTTTATAGTTCCTATCGGCAGCCCCTGAGGCTGCGTGCTCGGGGTCCCATTCTTAGGCTGCGTCGTCGATCTGCCTGGTCAACCCTCATCGTCGACCTACGTTAAGCCTCATCGTCGACCTGCCCTGTCAAGCCGCACCGTCGATCTATACTCTCCGGAGCCCTGGCACTCGTCCAGCCCCACGATGGGTGCGCACGGGATTAAGTAAAATTGGAGTGAAAACTGCGCACACCCCCCCCCCCCTCCGCACCTTTTGTCTACCAGAGCCGCGGAAGTCAGCCAAGTCTTTTCTTCTCTGGCAGGGGCTTTTCTTGTTCTTTTTTCTTGATTTCGCTGTCATCTTTGGTAAGTATATAGCACTATCCTTGTATATTTCGTAGAAAACGGCTGCTTTGGCGCATGTGCAGCTTTCTGGCGAGCCTATATTGACGTTTTTGCTCGCAGATCGACAAGTCCGACAACAGACAAGAAGACCAGATTCACGCTATACAGACACCTCGAGATTCACTTTGTCCTGCTCTTCGCCCACTTCTTCTTTTTCCTCCTCTTCTACTTCTTCTTCTCTCTGTCCAGTTCTCTCCGCTGCCGGCCCTCACGCAAGCACCGCCACCATGTGCCTACTGATCCTCCACTATCTCAACTGCGGTCACACCGCGCTGGCGTCCGGTTTCCCGTGCCCGCTCGGCCTGGACGCATCCTCCTGTGAGCTTCTCCACGGGTTTCAGCCGCCGATCCATGACGCCTGCCCGCAGTGTCGCCGCCAGGGCTAGGTGCCCGCAGCGGTCCGGGCGGGCCTCTGGACGCTCATCACCTACCAGCAGGCCGTCGAGATGGTCACCGGTTCCGCCGACGCCACCGCCGCAGAGGTCCCGGGCCGGCCGGCCGCTGCTGCCAATGGCAATGGCAACGCCGCCGCTGCTGAGGCCCCGGAGGAGGAGAACGGCGACGCTCGCTCGGACAGCAACATTCTTGAGCCCGGAGAGAGCTTCGCCGTCACGGAGGACGGCCGCTTCGTCCTCGGTGCCGCCTTCCAGGTGCCCAGCCGTGAGGAGGCCCTGCGGGATGCCGGTAACGCCTCCGGGATGGCCTGGGTGGCCGATTCCACCAACGGAGACGCTGTTGCTGTCAACGACTTTGTCCCGTTGATGTCTGGTGGCCGATCCGGTGAGGGGGCTCCGGCTGGACTTAACAACGGCGTCAGCAGCGGCAGCAACAACGGCAACGGCAACAACAGCAATAGCTCCCAGGAGTAAAAAAGGGCAAAAGTAGAATAATGCTCCTTAGGACAGGGTAGAGCCAGTGGAATAAACGCCGCCCATGTTTATGGAACTTCTTATGCTATGTAAAACAAAGCCCTATGTGATCCCGCAGTATCCTCCCACAGCCGGCTAATTCAACAACACCCTATGTAACTAGCCAAGCAGTAGGCCAGCAAAACGAAATTTGAACATTCTTAAGAAATAGGATAACCGGGAGAATTAATAATTATCGCATTGATTGCTAGCCGAAATAGCGAAATGGCCTTGTTATCCATTTCGCTCTGGTATGGTAGCTTATCTGTCTTAGGCTGGAGTGAAAGACGTCGGAGGCTTGCACAAGGCAGCACGCAAAAGGCCTCCCGTAATCCCATAATATTTTGCGTCAATAAACTTGTCCGGGTAATCGTACACCAAGGGGACTTGGCGTTAAAATGTAGAGCGTAGAGGTGATCGTACAACTTATTATTGCTCGAAATGGACGCCTGATAATTATGTCACATATTTTTCTGTGAGAGTCATGTACCTGACTATTTCCTCGTCCTGTCTATCCACTGGGTCAGGGGCCCGGGCCTCATATGGGTCGATCTGTCACGGAGCATAGGCGTCATCCGTCATCCGGATGCCCTGTGAAATGGGATGTTCTGATAGGATCGGCGGCGTCTTGTGAATATACCTTTGAACCTACAAAGAGAACATAAAAGAAATAGGCTGTATGCGCAGCACCAGGGGACAAGGCTTTAACGGACGCCTGGCTGCTATATTTATAATTGTCAAGCGCCTCATAACTTCACCCACGGTGAACGCAAAAGCTGCCGCATTTGAATAGACTTATTCTTGGAGGGACTGACGGCAAGGGCGGCGTTAGAAAATGCACAATCTCTGCCTATCAGGAAGCCAAGGACTTGCCCCTGCCTTGCGGCTGCGCTGTGCCGAGTACAGTAGTAAGGGAACCCTTCACTAGAACATATAAAGGGGGTTTTTCCATGAGGAACCTCGGAACATTGGGTCGATGGGGACCAGTGGTTTCCCTTTAGCGCCAGAGACGCCACGTGAGAGCGCCCAAGGTCTGTCTTTCTGCTGATTCAGATTCCGCGATCCTTTCCCAGCTGGTAGGTTGGCGCTGAATATCAAAGTTGCACTAGGTAACGAGACTTCTGACAGCTAAGAGTCTCGAGGGCCCTGAAGGCACTGAAGTACTACACAGCGGCAATTATTAGCATGCAGGCAATATTGATGCAAGACGAATACGGGATGCTCTTTACAAATCGACAGCGTCAACCGTAACATTATAATCGGGCAGCGTTACTGTACAGCCTCAATCCAAGCTTTCCATTTTTATCCTTTTGCAGCCAGCCAGCCAGCCAGCATTTGATGATCGTGGGAAGACGCACATCCTTCGGTTGAAATATTTCGTCGTATTTAACGATGTCTACTTCATCGCAATGGTCTCACTAACCTTAAGTGATCCTGCCAGAATCAATTAAAATGGACTATTGCATCATACACCTCAAGCACCTAAAGTAGAGGGGAAAGAGAGCATGCAGGTACGGCTACGTTGCCGAGTCTATCATTAAACCAGGACCAGGGTCTCTGCAGTCATCCCCACATTCACCACACTTTATTCCAATCACAGTTAAATTCACGACGTCTTCAGCACCATTCAGGGCTCTTTAGCGAGCTGCTAAGTGCTTCTAAGCTGCGTTAGGGCCAGGGGTAGAGCGGGTACTTAGCGCTAGTCAACTAACATTGGCTTCCTTCCATTTACCCGCAATTGGCAAATTGCGCCTTGTTTTCGCGTCGTTTCTTCATTTCTCTCACCTTCACTTCATCTTTGCGAGAAGGCTCAAAGGCTGCCTCTCGGTGCGCCTTTTCTTCTCCCGATCCTTGCGACGGCTCGCTTTCGTATGCCTTCGTATTTGATCCCCTTATTCGAAGCTTACGTAGCTAGAGAAGTTGAATGACCTTCTCAACACTATCCTTTTGTTCCTTGCTCTTCGAGGCCGTCCTTTGCTTTCCGGTCCCCAACGCTCATTGTTGAATCACTACGGCGCAAACTTGCCTTTTACTCTCTTTGAGAAAGCCGTCTGCGATTGTTTGGTCGCCTATCTCCCGCTGCGCGCTTCGTTCGATCCAAATTACAACGTTCCACGACCGTCGTGCATAAAAGCCCGCGACATCAGGCAACGTATCCAATTGGAAGAAGATCTTAGCCCGCCATTTTGGTTGTCGAGAGTTCGGGGGGCGCTGCTTTGAAGACGTGTGGAACACGGTACAACCCCTGAGTTCTGAGCATGCCCGACTGGTAGCGTCTTCGGATTTAGAACAAGTCGGTTGAAGGATACCCTGAAACCCCGAAACCTGGACCATATTTCCTCTAAATTGTGTTTTTTCTTTCTTTCGCTTTTGCTTCTCGCACCCCGTTCAAGAGCACAATATGCCGCATATAGGTGCGGTAATGGAGCGTAGTCTCCAAGCGCGAACCTTCCGAGAAGGTCTCGTTGACCTGGTTGCGCGGAGTCTTGCCGCTGGTTTGGGCAAACGACAGGAACCCATTTCAGACGTCCAAGGTGGCATTTCGGATTTCAAGACCGCCATTAGCAGCTGGGATAATTGTATGGCGGCGGATTTCTGCAAGTATGACGTCCGACAGCTTTGATTCCCTCGCTCAGTAGCTAACAGACAACAGGTGGCCGGTGATTGGTATTATTATCCTAGGAGGGCTCATCGTCCTCTCCATCGTCTGGTGCTGCGCGAGATGCATCTGCTGTGGTCTCTCGTGCTGTTGCGAATGCTGCTACTGTCTTAAGTGCTGCGGAAATTGCATGGGATGCTGTGACCCTCCTCGAGAAAAGGGCAACCAATATTTGCAGGAACCGTACATACCTCCACATCACGATCAAGGCTATAGGTCTCACCCAAACATGACACCGGGTTACCCGCCAGCCCCTACTAAGCCCGAGCCACCTCAGTACGCTGAGTTCGATACTGGATCCAAGAAAGACGCAGACTCGCTACCCGCCATGCCGAGCTGGGAGGATGCGAGCTCCAAAAGGGTGCTCGTCGAGGAGGAAAGCGTCGAACTGGAGCCGATAAAGAAGAAACCCGAAGACGCTCAGACTTTCCAGATGAACGCGGTCAATGCACCGCAAGCCACAATTCCGAACGCAAGATCCCCTGGAGCTGGAGATCCTTACGGCCCTCCTGGGGGGAATAGCGGACCGAATGGATATATGGCAGCTGCTAATCCCTATGCAAACCCATATGGGCTGAGCGGGCAGGCCCCGCAAGTTGGAAACCCTTATGGACCTCCGCCAGTAAGTAACGGATCAAATGCATACATGGCAGCTGCTGGCCCCAACGCGAACCCATACGCACTGAGCAGGCAAGGCTCTGGAGTCAGAAGTCCTTACGCGCCTCAGGGTAGTCACGGACCGAATGGATATATAGCAGCGAGTAATACCGATATGAACCCGTATGAGTCGAACGATCAGGGTTACAATTCCTATAACGCTGCTAGTTACGGTCAAGGGTTCCAGGAGCACGCGGACCAAGACCAAGGGTATGCTGCAACCGGTGCGATGGGACAAGGGCAACAGGCACCTCACCAAGGCTATAACAACGCCACTTACCACACAGGCCAGATGGGCCAAGGATACCCACAGTCGCGGACTCCGAAACCCTATAACGATGAGCTTGCGCGAGGTGGAACACAGGGACCTTATGCTATGGGACCAGGTCGCGGAACTCCGGCCAACAATGGTGGAATCGCGGGCCCCCCTAGAGTAGCTTCGCCTGCTGCGCAGGCAGGGTATGGGTACGACGGTTTTGACCGAAGACCGTCTCCAGGACCAAACGGAGCCTACGGATACGATGACGTTAATCGAAGCCCATCGCCGGGTCTGCACGGCGCTTATGGATATGGCGACAATCGCCAAAGGCCGTCTCCGGGCCCAGACGTTGCCTATGGATACGATCAAAGGTCGAATACGCCAGGTACCAACCATCGACCATACTCTCCCGCCCCCCAAGGACAGTACTCTACGGACCCGAATCAACATCCAGGGCCCCAAATGCAATATACGGCCGACAGCACCCAACAATATCCTCCATCTTCCCAACCGGACTACTTCTCTCAGCCCGGTAGGCCTCTGGAGCCGTCCCCCGTAGCAAACTATTCAGAAGTGCCAGCTTCTCCGATCCAGAACAATAGCGGGTTTGACTTCACATCCGGCTACAGCCGGCCTACGTCGCCGCCTGAGCAGACGACAACTGGTGTGAATGCTTATCCCGGATATCGCCCATATAAGCCGCAGCGAGAGGGCTAGAGCTAGTAGGACGACCGGTGAAGCGTACGATGGCCACGAAGCTTCGATTCGATACTTAGCATTAGGATTTGGAACTCGGATCTTGAGATACCCAAGTGGATGAGCGCTCCCTGGCATGGTTTATAGCCAAAAAAGCCAGGCGTTGGAGAATCCTACTTGTCGTTTTCATGTTGTACCATTTACATATTTTGAAGCGAGCACACCATACGGTGTTCTTCGCACATCAATGAATATGCCGGCAGGGTTGGAAAGACGTCTCATCTTGATGCAGGTTAGCGATTGAATAGAGCGGACCATTGATGACTTTGACACTTTGATTACTTGGCACCTGCATATGCCAAAATACGGGCGTTCGAAGCGTCACCTGTTCTTGGAACTTCTTGGCCCGGTCCGAATCTTAACCCTAACGTAATGCTAAGTCTCTCGATGTCGACCCTGCGTACGTATTCCATGGGAGATTTTGGGCGTTGAAGCATATATCGCGACTAACATGGGTCGAAGTCTGCTTATGACGACCACCGCAGCAGAGTGGCATCGCGCTTCCAACCATTCTATACGTTCTAGTTCACCATATGGATATGTCCATTTCCTCCCCCGGCGCAGTTGCAATGCCGGGCCGCGTCATCACGCGGACCCGAGTAGCTTTGGCAATAGGCGGAGTCATCCGCTTGTCTACGCATTGGGTATCGCTACGACGGAGTAATACAGGCGTGCTTTCAAATGCCAGCAACAGTCCCCATGGAAATTGGGAACTCAAGGCCCTCACAAGTGCCCAGAAACTGCTCACATCAGCCCCCATAATGTGCAACCAAACGCGGCTGCGGCCACCATCTCACAGGGACAACATGGTCCCCCATTCGACAGTCCACGGCGAGAAGGGCTTTGATGTTGCACGGAAAGCTAATAATCGAACCCATCCGCATCTCCCAGGTGTCACTACATCAGGCCCGTGACGCCCAACCTCGTCGACGATACCAAAGCCGCCTTTCTTGGAAGAATGGTACACACCCTGTAGAATTCCGAGCCCGAGCATCTTGTGCCTTCATGCACGGGACAAGTCCTATTGTCGGCTCACTTTGCTTGCGCGACGCCCTTATTCGTACGACGGCGCTACCGGAAGTTCGTTCGTGCATGCGCTCGAATGACGATGTGGTCGTGGTGACGCGAATGCGGTGTGGCGCAGCGCAGGAGAAAGACCTTGCGAGACCAGTCGAGGCAGGATCATCAGCTCATCTGTGTGACAGGGAAAAATGGGCGCGCGTCGCACCAAAATCGGGCGGTTTGGTCCCAATGCGATGCCACGTCGGGTGCTCGGCTTTGCGTCATTCGCCAAGCTCCGTTGCCAAGTTTCAAGCTCGCAAACAGCTCGTGGGGAAGAAGGGGAAAACCGTGGGCACCATTCATTTCGGTGCGACTATAGATACCTAGATTCACATGTGTCCTGTGGCAATAGATTTGACTCTGGGGATTTTCAGTACTGTGATTATTAGGAAAATCAAGTTCTCTTTATCATTACCAGGTTAATTACTGGTCGCCATGGCAAGACGCCGTCCGTCCGTTGGATATCACATATGCTCGTCCGTTTTTGCCCCAAACGCCATACGTGAACTTCTCGTAGGAACACATCCATGTACCTCCTAACCATGCCAACCCTCTCGCGGTCTCATTAGTCCAGCTCCATTCCAATCAGTGGTTGTCCTTTATCACACCCAAACATGCCCATCCAGCTTAATGTCGACCGGAGGGAGGAGGTCCGGGGGGAGGAGCGTAGTCGTTCGCTCCGGCCGGGGCGTAGGTATTCTTAGGCTGCTGTACGCCTTCTTGCTGGCCGTAGTATCCGTTGCTAGGGTGCGGGGAGTGCATCGGGTAAGATGGGCCCTGCGGCGCGCCATACGCGGGCGGGGGGTGGTGGTCGTTGTTGTTGTTGTAAGCGTGAGCATTGTTATGCTGGGCGTGGCCTGCATTCCCGCCCATCCAGCCCATACCGTACATCGGCCTCAGTCCCCTCTTGCGGCGTCGTCGCGAATTGATGCAGCTGCGCCCTCGTTAGATTGGTTATTCTGCAAACTTGCAGGATATATATATCCCTAACCGCGACTAGAGTGCGAGACTTACGCAAGGATGAAGAATAGGAGGACGCCAAAAAAAATAAGAATTCCCAACAAAACCCAACGACCATAATAGGACCACGTGGTATAGCACCGTCCGCGGCTGTGGATGGTTCCGTCCGGGCATTGGACTCCGTGTTGGCGTGCGCTCAAGAAAGGCGTTTCCATGTCTAACATATTTGAAGGCGCCATGGCTGGAGGATAGATAATCTAAAGTTACTAAAAGTCGTGCGTCAGACATGAGAAATACTTACGTCGGTTAGGGAGAACGAGGTTTGGTTTTCTTGATGGGCATTACAAGAGGAACTTACCGATTTACCTGGACCTGGGATAAGATGATGAGTGGGTAGATAGTGAGGTCGCAAGATTGACCCCAGGATGTGTGTGGTGACGCAGAAGGCGTAAACAAAGCTGTTGGTAACGGAGAAAATAGAAATTTGGCAGGAAGGTGCTGGGGTAACTTGGTGAGACGCAGTAGGCTATCCCATCTGATGATGAATCAATTGGAGGAATCGCTTCATTCTTTTTAAGAAAGAAGGGATGCGATGACCTTTTTACGTATGTCAGAGACCAATGGTCAGATTTGTCACTGCGTCATTCCAGCTTAAATGCATGGGGCGCAGCAGGCTTTACCATGCCTAGTGACTGAGCAACCCCATAAAGGTACTTCCGTCAGTGCCGAGCTGAAGTCTATGTTAAAATTGTGGGCCTTGGCAGCGTGGCTTGTTATGCTGGCCATTGAATTACGTGGGTCATGTCATCTTTAGGTCCACTCTCAGGGTTGAGAGGCATGCTTTGCCTAGAAATGTGGGTTCGATTCACATCTAACAGATTGCGGTCTTCTTCCTCGCATGATGAGAAACGTATCAGCTGTTTCTTACCTCGTCTTCACCCCGTCGGGAAACTAATAGGTAATGAGCTCAACCGCCTTCGAATGGATTTTATTGAAAAAGTTATAAACATATCAATGCACTACGGTGGCTCGTTATGCATAATCGTATACTTCAGAGCGCTTTGGGGATATTGCTGCAGCTTCGGTTCTAAAAAGCTAATACTGTGGGTTCGAGCGGTTAGACCGACAAATTGGTTCTAGACGCACTTCCTTCAGCCACTCCACATCTTGGGGTGTTGTTCTGGGCTGTTAGCCTATATTCGGAGATACCTTCAAGAGTAGGTAGAACTTACAAATATGCCCCTGCCTTCGCGGTAGAACTGCGGCGGCCAGAGCTCGATCATGATAATCTCTTGGCGGATCAGGTAGTGGCCACTCTTCAAATTCCGGGGTCGCCTCAGAGAAACGGGGTGGCACGCCGCTGTTCAGGTTGCCGGTCAGCTCGCCTTGGAAGTAGCCGGACGAGTCGCCGAAGGCGTGGCCTCGGCGCAGGCCCTCCTCACCAGCGCGTAGTCCCCGCCGCAGTCCGCCCGTGTATGCCAGCGCGGGGTCGTGGTTATTGTACCAAAAGGGGTACATACACCAGAATTCACAGCTGTGACCCTCCGGGCATTCGCGGTCGTCGTCCTCAAGGTTGCAGTATAACCCCAGTTCCAGGTCGTCCCAAGGCGCAGTCGTTGTCGTAGGGGCCGTGACGGTGCCGCCCGCCTTGGCGGGGGCGTGGTACGAGCCGGAGACGGCCTCGCCATTGTTTGTAATTGCACGCCAAGTTAAGCGAAAGCGGATCCTCGAGCGACAGATAGTGGCAGCGGCGCCGGATGAGACCCCGCTGGCCCTCTGGAGGCTCGCACCACTTCTACCTAGTTCAGTCAGCTCAGCGCGTGGAAGGATGAATGGATGACACGCCGTGATGGAGCGCTTACCCATTTAATGTTACGCCGCCTATCACGTAAAATTAGATGCCGCCATGAGCGCTGTCCTCCCTGGCCCCGAGCGCAAAAAGACCGACGAGTAGCCAGAGCTTCGTTCAGGTTTCGTGTACAAGTTCGAGTGTAGATGTGTCGAATGGGTCACTCGTCTCGATTCCAGATCCACCGCTACCTTATATATCCCAAGCCGGTAGATGTCAACGCATCAATAATCGTAGGATTGCCTCTGTCCATGATCGTAGACACCGCTCTGCAGCCTTGCTTTGCGTGTGAGTGTTCTCCGCTATGCCTCTAGTAAAGGCGACTATAGAGAGTCCTTCTCTTCGGAGTTTGGGGCGGCCTGTTCCATTGCATATCGAGGTTCTGGCGATGAACCTATGAGAGGTGTCGGAGGTCCGCGAGAAAGTGCGGAGGAACGCAGGCTGAATAAGATAGGGCGTTTCTGCAGGTGCACGCGCTGGTGAGCTGGTGATCCAAGGTAAATGGAGGTGCTTTCGTCTTCTTCGATGAATTCGCGGTTTGGGCCGTTTGAGTGTTCGGGCCGGTGGCCGCCCGTCGGTAGGCAAGCACTCCTGATGCAACGCTGGAGAGAATAATCCCTCGAAGAGTCGCACCGAGGCGCGACTGACATTGCTTCTGCCGTCCGGTGCCTGGGCGACGGGGAAGAGGATCGCCCGCTCTCCATGTTTCAGACATGCTCTCCCTTGGGCGTGGCTGTCTCGAGACCTGCCCCCTTCCACGCTCTCCGAAGAGCAGCCGTAAAGAAGACACTGGGAAGAGGTATCTGCCGGGGTGGTCCCTACGCGGGCGGCCCAAGAGTGGTTCACACGCCAAACTATTTGGTGGCAGATGCCGACTATCAATCAGATCTTTGCGAGGAGTTCCCTATACCATGCGAAGTAATTTATCAATCCCAGCCGAGGGAAGATCGTTGCATGGCTAATTCGAAATCTCAACAAGAGTGAGAGGTGCTGTTTGATAGGGGTAGGGCTACGTGTTCTTTATCCCGTGGCTATCCTCTCATTTACCCCTTTTAGTAACTAGTACGTATTTACTCAAGGATATAGATGTTTGCAACAGTAGAAGAATCGTATTCAGTCACCGGCATCGGTTCGTAGCATCGAGAGGATGCCGTGGGCTAATGTTTCATTATCATACACCTAGACGAGCTATTCTCCTTAACACTTCATCTTGGGCCACTAGGTACCTAATCAGTCAGGCAGTCTCGGCGCCAACAGTATTTGGTGGTAGAGCTCGGTCGGGCGATTTCGCGTGCGTTTGAAGCGAGCGCTTAACCGCCAAAGGCCAATTGTTTAGTCTGATCAACGTCATCAATAGAACTTACCCCAGTAGCCGCGTTTCCTTCATAGGGATGCTGCTTTGCTTTGTTTGGACAATTATGCGATTCTAATCGCACGTATTATTGCATTCTTCCTCGCTGAGCCAGGCATATGGGATGAGACAAGCCAATGGCTTCGTGTTCCTGTGAGCCTCGTGATGGAATGTTAGACACAGCTAGCCAGGAAGACCCGGGCGGCGAGGGATAACAACGCACGCATGGTTCGAAAAACGATTCGTTAAAACCTCTTGTTGAAATCGTATTCCTCAAGGGTAGGTTGGTAGGGACTATGTGGAGGGGGGAAGGGGGACAGCCAACCCCACCCTCAGCTGCTCCCTCCTCACAGGAAGCCAAGGACTGGAACCCTGAAATCGGTAGCATGTCTGCCTGACTCGAGCCATCGTCTCACTTGACCTATTGTCTTGGAGGTACCTCATATACCATATGTCTTCCTACCTTACCCAAGTACATGGATTTGCATCCATGAACTGTTGCGTGGGATTCCGACATGGAATGCTTCAAGTCGTTTACCTATTTGACTAGGAGCTAGGTATACTCAAATGCGGGCGGGACTTCGCGATGCACCAAGCGGAAAAAGAGACCGCGTACAAGGTAGGATCCGAGTAGCATTCCTATCCAGGTGGCTGGCCAACAGAAGAAGAATGAATGACAGACAGACCACCTGCAGGATTGGGGTTGGAAATGGGAGCTTAAGTGTGCTGTGCGCAGTCAGTCGGTGAGCGAGTGACTGAGTGATATGTGATGAGTGATGGGAACAGCAGACCACGACCGACGACTGGAAAGGAGCGGCGGGCGGCAGAGAAGGAGCGTTCAAGGGTTCTCCTGCTGCGACTAATGACGCGACGCCACGTCAAAAATCTCCGTCGCATCACCGCATCGGCGTGTAAGTCCAGTCCATGTCTGTGGTCTGTGTGTAGCCCATTCTTCCCTCGAGTACTTGACTGCTTCTTTCTCCTGTGTCCCTTCTCCTTGTGTCCAACTATTCCTTTTTCTTTTTTTTCTTTTCTCTTTCCCTCCTTGACTGTCAGATTGCCAGTTTTCGTTCTTGCAAAAGTCCGCAGAAATACCAACAGCGTGCCTATTATATCGGACTCGTATTTATCGAACGGTTGCCAAGCATCCCAGTAGGTACCTGGTATGCTTTTCAGGCCTTACCAACATATGACCCTGCAACGGGTGAAAAAGAGATAAACGTACTCTCTTGTTGCTCTACTCACTCTACGGCTTCTTTCTTATTCTTCTTATTCGCCTACATTCTCCAAGCCCTCATACGCCAAGACAGTTTTCGTTTTACCGAGGGTTAAATTCGTCCAAGAGTCATTCAATTTCATCAACATGCGCGCTAACTACATCGATGCCTCGTCGCCTCCCCTCGTGGCAACCGAACCATTCGTCTGAGCCTGCACAGCTTTGTTAGAAACCCCAACCAAGGGAAAACGTCTGCCAATTGGAATATCCCAGCTCATTTATCCTTCAGTCCGGTAATATCTGGGCCCCGTACAATTGTTTATGCTGGCGGAATTCGGATCGGCTGGCGAAACGCATTAGGAAAAGAAATACCAGAAGGTGAGTTTCCGGACCTAGAAGCACCAACAGCGTGACTGTTCTACATCCAGCTCGCGAGAGAAGTTTTATATATTAGGTCGTCGCCGGCCGAGGAGCGGAAACCATCTTTTAAGATACCTGGATATCATGAGCGTCATCAAATGCATCAAATCTGTTGCGGAAATCCTTCGGAAAGGTGCTCGAGGTCAAGCCCATGTTGCCGGAATGGCCGACGGCGGAACAGAAAGACAAAAGAGGGTTTTGGAGGAGCTGGTCTCATCTGTTCGCCCACTTCATGAGCCACTGTATCACCGCTTCAAGGTTGGTTTCCTCCTTTGCGCTAATACCGTAGCAGGAGACCTCCCGGTGTCCTATAATCTTTAGATCCAGCGCATCGATGAGCTCGTCCACGGTAAGCTTATCCGGAAGGTCAGACTTGTTGCCTAGCACAAGGAGGGGAATCCCTTCGAGTCTCGGTTGCCGCATGAGGGCGTGAAGCTCATCCTTCGCTACGGGAAGCAGATCTACGTCCGCGATGTCGACGATGAACACTATCGCATTTACGCCGCGACAATATCTCTCCCACATTGGCCGAAAGCGAGGCTGGCCTCCCAGGTCCCAACACTTGAGCGTTACATGACCACGCGTCACCTTTTTCATGTTAAAGCCAACCGTGGGAATGGTACTGCGCGAAAAGTCAGCCGATGACACCCTGTGAAATCGAGACCCGGACCGCGCGACGGCGACGTCGACGGTTGAAGCATTGACGGGGACCGCGGGAAAGGGGTCTCGCGCTTACTCGATGACGAATTCTCCACCCTGACGACGAATGCGATATTAGCTTTAGCGAAAGTGAGAGCTTCGAGACTGCGGGGCCTTACCGAGAGCACTCGAAGCAAAGAAGTCTTGCCAGCATTCTGCAAGCCGATCAACGTAACATCCATCTCCGTCGCCCTTTGCGCAGGCAAGTGTCAGCATGCGTAAATAAGCCGGGAACTCGGCGGTGGCTGCAGATCAGTGACGTGCGCCCGGCGGTGAGCTTGAGGCAAGACATTGGCGACCCCGCGTTAGACGTGGTTTTGTCTACTCACCAGAAGGTTCTGAGCAACCAGTCGTACACCTTCCGAAATAACCCTGCCATGATGTCCAAGTCCAAAGTGAATGTGCGATGCCGATAGCGGTGAAGTCGCGAAGTTTCAGTTGCGACGTTGATGAGGATAAGTACGAAGGTAGAAGATTCGCAAAGTTGCGCAAGGCTGCCTCGGGTGATGCAGAAAACGCGGTGGAGAGAAGCAGCGAGCAGAAGTCTCAAACAATCTTGTTAAATAGTTTGCGCTCAGACTCGCTTTGCTTGTTTGGTCAGATTAGGAAATGGGAAAATAGGCTTGTCTCGTATGACAACGGACTGTAACGTCCTCGTAGCGCTCGCGGCGGGGATGTGCCGGCCTGGAGCAGATTATTATTATTTTCGGTGACTGCGAGATAAAGGCCTCTGCCGCCGGTCGTGATAATGTGCACCCAGAGACGTTTGATGAACGAACGGTGACGGGGGGTGTCTGACGGAGGGTGGCAGTTCCCCACTAACTTCCTAGGGAGAATGTAGTGAGGATCACACAAGCAGGCGTAAGAAGATGCCCCGTGCCCTCAACTTGGGAACCGGGTACGTGATCAAAAATGGGAGGGATTAATCGTCTAACCTTGCATCTGACAGCGGTTAGAGGGACTGGGGTTTCATTCGCTAGATATCTCTCACCAGGCAAGACCAGGCAGTGGAGTTTCGAAACGCGGCGATCTCAGTGAACTAAACAAGATTAGTCGCCGGAAAACTAAGCGAGCGGGACGAGAAGGTCGGCCAGGCGGGAGCGAGCGGTTGAAGGTCGTTCGGCGCTGAACCAGACGGTAGTGGACTGGACTGGATTGCTCGGTAGAAGGAGTTTGAGGGTTGAGGGGCCGGTCGCAGCAGTTCCCCAGGGCTCAAGAACGGCTTGAGGGGGTCAAGGCAAGTACTACCAAAAAAGGGCTCGATATCGCCAAGATGTTCTAATGTGCTAGGGCATATAGGCAGGTATTTGAACTCCTATGTAGGTAATAAGGTAGGGGCGTGATGAGTTGGTTGCTAGATAGATTTACCTGAATAATATGTATGTAGGTAGTGCAGAATCCGCCTGGTGACGCTTTCGATGCTTGCGAAGCAGGTAGCTACGGCTGAAAGTGTTCACGCTCACGAATATGTTAGTGCTAGGCGGAATTGACAGAAATCACAATGGGATGCAAGTAGGTGTATGCTGCCTGCTGTGAAGCGCTGCAGGGACGTTAATCATCGTCTCCTCTTCGAGTCTTGTATCCCCAGGATTTTAGCTCCCGAGCGCTCCAGCTTTGGGGGCCGCTCGCCGATTTGAGATCGGACTCCCGCAGAACCAAGACGATGAGGGGTATATCCCGTAATAAGGTAATTCGGATTATGCTAGTACCTGTTATTACACCAACCGTAAACTCGGGTTCGACATTCAGATTTGTTTACATAGGCAGGGAATAAATCCTCTTCTTGGGTTCTTGAGTCCTGCGGTTATCTCTTTAAAGATGTACGTTTTGTGTGCTTCCACACGATTCGCTTCCCGGGCCATTTTACCTCTGTCGCTCGCTCGTCTAGGTTGTACACAGTCGAGCCAACGACAAGGACTGGTACGTTGATGCAATCATCCAATCCTCGGCAACACTAACTGTGGCCTCGTGGGGCGGGGCGGGCTGCGAATGGCAGAGACCCTAGAACTAGAATATGCACCTTATGTGTAGTTAGGTAGGTACTAGTTTGTGAACAGGGAGATGGTCGATAATGGTAGGCTGGCGACGATCGGTCCCGGACGGTCAGAGAGGTCTGGAGCGAGTTTGCACTTCCTTACTAAATAAAGTACGTAGTAGAGGCGAATGACGACAATCCCTGAGCTTGCAAGTGCAAACTGTGGGAAGCGTTATACTCCCCAGGAAATGTAGAAACATACACATATTCCATAAATTACACGAGTGTGGCTTAAGGTGCGCATGAATCTACAGATCTTCAGTCTACCTTATACGGCCTGAAGATGCCATCCATTCATACGTAGATAGAGATACATCATGGATGAGTATGTGTTGTGTAAGCAACGTAGATGTATCTACGTATATAACTACATCTTCCCGGATTATTGCAGTTAGTGCCATACATCCCCAGCATTTCTAGATCGTTCTTTGACTACTGTACAGCACTAACTAGAAAGATCCCTGGGGGTTGTACATTGCCGTCGATATGTATGTAATAAATCCTGGCAGGGCCAGTGGAGGCGGACATGCCTATCTGCAGGTGGGTAGCTCTTAAGCACCAGGATCGACTCGGCTTTGGAGCTTGAATCCTACCTTCCTACATGTTTACATACAAGGAGGCTTGGGTAAGCAGGTATGTAGAGCCAGACCAGAGGCAACCTGCAAGCACTCGAATCTCGGATAATGCAGGCAGCATGTATATGCACCCAGGACAGATTGGGCTGCAAAGGCATTGCGGAAGCCACTGCAACCTGTACCCCGTCAGACTTGCTTATTCACGAAACGAGTGGTCCAGCTGTGTCGCCAGGGAAAAAAGTGGGCAACTGGGCTGGCTCAAAGAGGCCAGAGCTGGTCCCAGAATGCATATCCGGGGTAATCCATTCCTGAGTTGTCTCAACGACGCTTGACTGAATGACAAGCGATTGGCCAGAGAATTGCACATGCTGCCGGTTGGGCCGGCCTTACTGCCACTAGAGCTCTCTCAACCTAGTCACCCACCCCATGTAGACACAATATACACGGTATATGGGCTGCTGGCAGAGTCGCTTGATGGCATTGTTGAGTCGCTTGGTTTCTTAAAAAGCTGCTAGCGCCTGCCTCCCTTGGCATGGAAGATAGGACAGAGACGCCTTCGACAAAGGTCGAAAAATTGACCAACAGCGGCTTCGGAATTCAGTCGGTGACTTTCATTGCACGATTTCAAGTGGCAATTTGAATATGGAAAAGGTATCATTCTCATAACTTTGTCTAGCTCCATCGGACTGATTAGGTAAGGAGTGAGTGGCACGAAGCTCAGTTGCTGCGGTTACGCAGTAATACCCCCCTCTGCTTCGTCCCTAGCTCTGCTCAGCGCCTCAAAGTTGAGGTCCTATCCAAGACTGTTACAGCCTGCCCTACCAAGGTTGCTTACCAGAGCCCGAAAGTTATTGATACAGACGGAATAAGGTGCTGTATGTAAGTGCCTAGGCACTGTAGAATACCATGCCCGCAAAGCGTTGTAGGCACAGCTCTTCTGCCCCTCCCAACTTTCGCAAATCAACCCAGACTAGTGCTATGGAACCCTGGGCTGATAAGATCTTATCGATAGCAAGATTACAAAATATTTTCTGGCTATCCTGATGAAGCTTCAACCAGTTAGCTTAAGGAAGTTCTTCGTCGCATCTCGACCCTATGTACAGTACGCTGCAAATTGAACAGCCGTTCGAGTGGAAGCACACACCGACCCACGTTACTGGCAGGCGTTGGACTAGCCCCTTTCCAACTGTATGAATACTCGAGTTGAATTCGGTCTTTCATATTTTCTCTAGCCGCTGCAACGACTTCAAGAACGGACGCCGCGACCATGGCACCGCGGCCTACTCCCACCAGCACGAGCTGGGACCATGAGTACAACACGATTCGTCGTGAAAATCTCTTCCGAAACCCCCCTACAGATCACTCAGCATATCCACTACTACAAGTCGCTGTAAATCCGCATATCGAGTCCTTTGACGCCTTATTTAAACGAGATGGGCTGATCGCTCAAGGCCTGGGCGACATTGGCACGAGACTATTTCTTGATGGTGACGAACGGACACCACCCGCCCAGAGAAATAGATTGGCCATCCGATACAAAGGGATACAACTCCAGAAATCCCAATTGCCTCCGAGCAATAAGTTCGCTACCAGGAACCGAGATATCTTCCCGGCCGAGTGCAGAGAACGGCACGTGTCTTACCGCGGAAAGCTCTCAGTCACGCTTGAATATAGAATAAATGGCGGCGATCCCGTCGAGTTCACTCGCGAAATCGGACAGCTTCCCATTATGGTCAAGGTGAGCATTGCTGTCTTAGTTGGGGGGGACGAGTTCTTTCGCTGAACTAGCTGTCAGTCAAGCCATTGCCACCTCAAGGATAACAGCCCGGCTCAACTAGTCGCACGGAAAGAAGAGTCCGAGGAGTTGGGAGGTTACTTCATAGTAAATGGTATCGAGAAGATCATACGACTACTTCTCGTTAACCGACGGAACTTCCCTCTTGCTATCAACCGTCCAAGTTTCACCAACCGAGGACCGGCCTATACCCCGTACGGTATCATATTCAGAGCTGTGCGGCCGGATGAAACCTCGCAAACTAATGTTCTCCACTACTTGAACGACGGCAATGTTACATTCCGCTTCTCGTGGAGGAAGAACGAGTACCTCGTTCCCGTCATGATGATTCTCAAAGCCCTTGTTGAGACGAATGACAGAGAGATATTCGAAGGTCTGGTCGGCTCCCCCCACTCAAAGGGTATCGAGAATACTTTCCTTACGGATCGCGTGGAACTCTTATTGCGCACATATAAGGCATATGGTCTCTACACAATGGCGCAGACTCGGGCGTATCTTGGTGAGAAATTCCGACCTGTATTAGGAGTACCAGAGACCTTGTCAAAATACGAAGTGGGCACGGAGTTTTTGCGGAGAATTGTACTTGTCCATCTCGGCAATGGGAATGTCACCGAGGAGCAAGATTCTGACAAGTTCCGTCTGCTCCTGCTTATGATCAGAAAGCTCTATGCCCTCGTTGCTGGGGACTGTGCCGTCGACAATCCCGATGCCGTTCAGAACCAGGAGATTCTTTTAGGAGGGTTCCTATATGGTCAGATTATTAAGGAGCGGCTGGATGAGCTGCTTTCCGTCGGAGTTCGAGCAGCCTTACGAGATTATCTGAGAAGATATCCTGGAAGGACGTTTGATACTCAAGAATTCACCAAAGATTTCCCGATCAAGATTTTCCAGAAGACGAACGAGAACGTCGGGAACGCACTGGAGTATTTCTTATCGACCGGTAACCTATCGAGTCCTTCTGGTTTAGATTTGCAACAGACATCAGGTTTCACCGTCGTAGCCGAAAAACTAAACTTCCTCCGATTCATCAGTCATTTCCGCATGGTTCACAGAGGCAGTTTCTTCGCCCAATTGAAAACAACGACTGTTCGAAAGCTCTTGCCTGAGTCATGGGGCTTCCTTTGCCCCGTACACACCCCTGATGGTGCTCCTTGTGGTCTGCTCAATCACTTTGCGCATAAATGCAAGATCATGACTGAAGCGGTTGACGCCTCTGCGGTTCCACAGCTGGCTGCCGAACTGGGCGTTGTCGATACTTCCTCAGCTGCGACGGACGAGAGCGTGGTCGTTATGTTGAATGGTCGAATCTTGGGTTGGTGCAAACCGTCGGAGTCGCGAAGGATAGCGGATACATTCCGATACTGGAAGGTCGAGGGATCACATGGTGTCCCTCTACATCTCGAAATCGGATATGTCCCAGCGTCGAACGGCGGATCTTATCCCGGCATTTACATGTCCTCGGAACCCGCAAGGATGGTTAGGCCCGTGAAATATCTTCCGCTGGAGAAGGAAGACTTTGTTGGTTCTCTTGAGCAACCGTACATGTCCATTGCTGTAACTGAGCAAGAGGTCGTGTCGGGCGAGTCAACCCACGTCGAATTCGATCCAACGAATATGCTCTCGATATTAGCGAACATGACGCCGTTCTCGGACTTCAACCAGTCGCCGCGTAACATGTACCAGTGTCAGATGGGTAAACAGACCATGGGAACCCCAGGAACCTCTTTGGCTTACAGGACAGACAACAAGATGTACCGATTACAGACCGGCCAGACGCCTATTGTTCGGTCTCCTCTTCACAATGCCTACGGCTTTGACAACTTCCCCAACGGAACTAACGCCGTCGTGGCGGTCATCTCTTATACAGGGTACGACATGGACGATGCTATGATTCTAAACAAGTCAGCACATGAGCGCGGTTTCGGACACGGTACCATTTACAAGACGAAGAAGATCTCGCTCAAGGACGAAAGCCGGACGAGGTCCGCCAAGAGCATTACCAAGTTGTTCGGCTTTGCCCCTGGCGGCGTTGTCAAGGCCTGGACGCAGACCATGCTTGACGAAGATGGTCTTCCGTACGTTGGGCGAATGGTGCAAGAAGGGGACATCATTTATGCTTGGCATACGGTGTCGGCCGACTATAGTGGTAACCTGGTGAACCGCGACGGCATAACACACTACGAGAAATACAAGGACTCGGAAGTGGCATTCATCGAAGAAGTCCGATTGATTGGCAGCGAGCAGGGCAATGAGCCTGCCCAGACGATTTCAATCAAGTTCAGAGTCCCCCGTTCGCCAGTGATCGGTGACAAATTCTCTTCTCGCCATGGTCAGAAGGGTGTCGCTTCGCAGAAGTGGCCAGCTATTGACATGCCCTTTTCGGAGTCTGGTATACAACCTGACGTCATCATCAACCCCCATGCCTTCCCTTCTCGTATGACCATTGGTATGTTTGTCGAGTCTCTGGCCGGAAAGGCCGGTGCTCTTCATGGTCTAGCCCAGGATTCCACACCATTCCGCTTCGACGAGGAAAATACGGCTGGGGATTATTTCGGCCACCAACTGATGAAGGCTGGTTATAACTACCATGGGAATGAACCCATGTACTCCGGAATCACCGGAGAGGAACTCGCCGCGGACATCTACATCGGCGTGGTCTACTACCAGCGACTGCGACACATGGTCAACGACAAATTCCAAGTCAGAACTACTGGCCCTGTGGTGGCTACTACAGGCCAACCGATCAAGGGTAGGAAGAGAGGAGGTGGTATTCGTGTAGGTGAAATGGAGCGAGACGCTCTGCTCGCACACGGCACGGCATTTCTTTTACAAGATCGGCTCTTCAATTGCTCGGACTACTCTCGATCGTGGATTTGCCGCAGATGCGGCTCTTTCTTGGCAATGCAGCCGACGGTGTCACCATTTGGCGGCAAGAAGAAGGTAGCAAACACTGTTCGGTGCCGGAACTGTGCTACACGATTAGATCAAGTGGACAGTCTCGATCTGACTAAGATCACTGGCGAGATATGGGAAGACGGGCAAGGAAACCAATGGGTGGGCGGCGAGGACACCACGGTGGTAGCAGTTCCGGGGGCGCTGAAATACCTCGACGTGGAGCTCGCCGCCATGGGCGTCAAATTGAAGTACCGGGTCGACCCGAAAGATGCGCCACGGAAGGGTGCCTTGACGCAAACGAGGAGGCTCCCGCCCGCCATTGCAGCAGCGTAGGATGGGGCTTCAAAGATTGCATACAACGGAGTTCGAGTTGATTCGTCTGGGAAAGTCATCTAATGTAGGGGTCAGGGAAGCACAAAAGCTAGTACTGTGTGGCAAGTGCCTTACCGGACAGGGCAGTCAACAATTCCGTCCAGTGTCTAAAGTGTCAATTTCAAATATGACGGCCATCCTGTCCCTTGTTTGAATGACACCGCAATTATGTGTATGACTCAGATCAGTATTACGCTGCGCGTACCCGTATTCCAATCTGCGTATTCGCAAAAGGCCTCCTCCCTAGAGACGGGCCCTAATGCCGCTCTAGCTCCTCAAGCACGTAGATGCAAGGGGTGGCACCTGTCGGTTTCAGAGGGCACCCAGGTCAACTGCTCCCTAGCATCTTCACACCTAGTGGCTTGTGCAGTACGATACACCAGATGTGAAGATTATTTCCTGCTGTTGTCATTGAAGCATCTGCGGAGTACATAGGATAGATCCGGAGTGGAACACCACGCTTGTCTTCAACCTCAATATTGAAGTCAGCCATACGGTAGACATCTCAACCGTGGTATTGAAGGCTACATATGCAGATTCGGTAGATGCCTACCTTAGATCTTGGAGACGGACGTAGGTGCTTGTGCCGGTACTAGTGTCCTCTACTTATTTATTTTCATACCCGAGATGCAGATGGAGATGGTCGTGGTTACCTGGCTCGTGGAAAAGGGAACTGTGAGGTAACTTTAGGCCACCGCAGCTTCCCGTTACGAAGTCCATATTGAAAGGAAGGAGAATCGGAAATATCGGCAACCACAGCTCAGACCATCATTTCAGACGGCAACCGCCACTGCCATCATCGAAGTTTACTCTCGTCCTCCACCAACCCTGCGCCGATTTCCTCTTGTTGTGTCCTTCTCGAGCTCCCTTCCCCTCCTTTGAAAGATCTACACATCCTGTTCCATCCTACGGTGTTCGCAGAATCTCTTCTCGTCTTTCGGTAAATGCTCAGGCCCTAGAGATCCTCATTCGACGCCTCTCTCACCCGGATGAGTGTTAGCCATCCTCTCGTCTAATCCGTCACCTCTCTCGCATTGCCATTGTCCCTCGACTACCTCTGTAGCCCATTCCGTGGCATCATATCCGATCGTAGGCCTGAGATTCGCCGATCTGTGCTTCCTCCGCACCGTATTGGCGAACCCATTCCGAATTCTGCGTAGTGCAGCCGCTTAGACGTCCAGTAATGCTACCCTTCCGGTCTGCCATTCTCCTCTCCGTCTGGCTCGTTCCAACCTGTCTCGCCAGTCTCTCAGGACAGAAACGGTATGATTATGGATCCGATGTCCATGCAAGATTTCAAAGGCGACAGGACTATATACCTCCTATTGTGACCGGCCTTCCTAGTGTCGACGGTCATTTACCGTCTAGGCGGGAAATAAGAGAACTCGAGAAGGATGAAGACCTGTGGAATCTTTTCCTCCTTGCTCTTAGCTGGATGCAATACACGGACCAGGCTATGTGGTCTTCGTGGTATAAGATTGCAGGTATGCCGGCCTGAGAAGGGACACGTGTTCTATCTCCCGCTAACTGGCGGTAGGGATCCATGGAGCTCCTGGCCAGACGTGGGGAGGCGTCGAAGCAATCCCTGGCAACGACAATATCGGATATTGCCATCATGTCTCTATTCTCTTCCCTACTTGGCACCGGCCGTATCTTGCTCTGTACGAGGTATGTTTCAAAGATTATATGTCAACCCCTATTCAGCTGCGTCTACCCGTACTGAATCAAGATGGCACTTAGCAAATCCTGTACGACATCGCCCAATACATCGCCTCCTTATACCCGCCCGAGAAGCGAGAACGTTTCGGGAAGGCCGCGAAGTCCTTTCGGCTTCCATACTGGGACTGGGCCGCTACTCCTCCGAATGGGACTACTGTTCTCCCTTTGAGCATGGGCGGAGACCCTAACATCGCCGTCTCCGGCCCGAACGGTGTCCAGAGCATTGCCAACCCGCTCTTCAGCTATAGCTTCAAACCATTCAACGCGTCTATATTCCCTGAGATACCAGTAAGCTCTCTTAGCCCGGCTTACAAGCAGTGCGTGTCGTTGACTAACGTCCCAGTTCAACACCTGGAACGAAACCAAACGAGCGCCGCGTCCCATTAATAGTCCTGCTGCCACGTCCAACAACTCATTCGTAGCACGCACCCTGGATAGTCAAATGCCCAGCTTCCAGCAGCGTCTCTATAATTTATTTGCTAATTACCCTGATTATACCTCGTTTAGCAACGAGGCCTGGATTCCTACCGATAACAACGGCACCTACGATTCGATCGAGGCCCTGCACGACTCAATACATACTCTCAGCGGAGGAGCCCTCGGTCATCTTTCTATAATCCAGTATTCAGCCTTCGACCCTCTGTTCCTGTTGCACCATGTCAATGTTGACAGGATCTTCGCCATGTGGCAGGTCCTGTATAATGATTCCTACGTGGTGCCGATGCCAGCGATCTATCCCTCTCATACATCTGCGGCTGGCCAGATACAGGATGCGGGGACTGCTCTAACTCCCTTCTTTTCCGATAACGACACATTCTGGACTTCTGACATGGTGCGCGACCACGAAGTGTTTGGTTACACCTACCCGGAAGTCTCTACCAAGAACCGCGTCGAAGTCGTAGCTTCCATCAACAGGCTTTACACGCACTATAGTCCAGCTTCCATAGCGATGGCGCACCAATGGAGACAATCCAGAGGTAACGGTAACACGGCCGTCACTGACGGCAGTCGCAGCCGACCGGACGCTGACCGCCGATCACTTCGACTACCCATCAACGCGGTTTTTGACGGAGAAGATTACTACGAATGGATTGCGAATGTCCGTGTCAAGAAGGACACCTTAAATGATTCGTTCATGATTTATCTCTTCCTAGGGATTGCCCCAGGAGATCCCTCTACATGGTCCGTTGCAACCAATTTGGTAGGCACTCTAGGGATTTTCGCCCACCGTGGACCACACGGGAAGATGGGGCAACGGCAGATTGCTGGGACGATACCAATGACATCAGCTCTCTTAGATGCCATAGCTGTGAGGAAAGTTGTAAGCTTACGGCCCAAGCATGTTGAGCCATTCTTGAAATCGCAGCTCAGTTTGCGGATATCTCTCCTGACAGAGACTGTAGTGAGCCCCGAGGATATCGACGGACTGGGCATCAGCGTCGTAAGTTCGAGGGTGAGAGCGCCTGCTTCAGAAAACCGTCTTGTGCAATGGGGAGATGTTGAATCCCATTTTGATTTATTCGTGTGACGGGGGCAATCCCGGAAGATGTGGATGTTTTGAGCGATAATCATACCTGGAGCGTCTGGGAGCGGTGGGCTAGCCCTATCTTCTTGCATGCTATCAAGCCCATTTGCATTACCATACATTGAGAGAATGCTTAGGCAGCCCTAGGCAAGCAGAATTAGGCCTTCTTATTCTTGTTGATATGTAATCATGGCTCTGTTATAACGCAGTGTTGCAACTGGAAGATGCTATTACAACTACGACTTGAACTCGCTTTTTCAGTTACGTGGCATATGTGTGCGTAATGCAATTTCTGAGACCATTGCGATCTATGCCTTCGTGAAAGTTACATATATTCGTTCTGATAGATACTGCTATGACTCTAGGATACCTAGGTAAACGACGCTGTTTTTAAGGGGGTCTTGTGGGGACAAAAGGGCGCACGTAGTCAGGGTCTGAGCCTACCCCATTCCGGGCCCTGCTGGGTATGGTGGCTATCATCACGGTTTGGCAATGGAGGACAACACAGTAACGGAAGCATGGGCGCCTGCCTGTCACGGACCCCGGCCAGGGGCCCCCTTCACGGAATCCCTCCTAACGGGCGACGGCCCTTATTCTCGGAGTCCCCTGGATAGCAGGACCGTCGCTGTACTATATGCACTATATCTCTTCACAGACCCCGGTCCGTGCTAAGGCGCGGTACTGGCCGCTATGTTTGTGTCTGGGTACGATAGAGCGGGAACTGTTTCATCCTTAGGGTGTTGAGCTACAATGACCACTGCCGGTGGCTGTCTGTAGAAGGGCTTTGCTTCGACTTCGAGTCGGCTATGCTTGGTGGATGTTGTATTGTGGATTGAAAGCCCGGACCGAGGTTTACGCAAATGACGGTGTTTTGGGTCAATGTGGGAATGACAAAAGTGACTAAGGGGGAGGGTCGTAGGGAAGTGGCCACTCTTTGTGCTATCAGATTATGGATGCAAGGACTGACGTAAACGTCATATAGGGCAGCTCACGAGGACTGCTGGTTTCGTATAGGCTCTCAAGAAGGCGGACGATGAAGGCTACCGTAGGCACAGAGCAACCTAATGACATACTACCAGTCCCACAGGCGTTCGTTGCGGCTACTTAATGACCGTTTTTTGTTACTCCAAGCGGTCGCCGCAAGGCATCTCAGATACGCCTTTACAGGGATATAGATTGGTATTCTCATGATGGGTCATTAAAAGCTTGGCTCTTCACCAGATCACCCGGGAGAAATCCACTTACGTGTAGCCAAAAGGGGGGACGATGAACTCTCAAGGCTAGACTTGACGGTGGAGGGATATGCCCAAGAGCAAGTAGGAGTGATGTTACCGTCGAATAATCAAATCCCGTCCCGGAGTTGAATATAGAGACCAGTGGGCTATGCCAACAGGTATGCCTTACAGACATATTTCGGGAGTTGTCTCTGTTGAGCGTCTGATATAGGGGCCATTGGCGCCTTGACCACCTGGCCTGGCCCCTTTAACCCCGATTAACTTTACTTACGACTTTGAAAATGTTAACCTGCAATGACAGGATTGACTCATTGAGGCCTCATACACGAAATTCAGAACAGTTTGCTGACTATGCAAGTATCGTACATAAAAGCTTCAGTATCAGTGCCACCACATTGAACTCTGGGGAGTCACCAAGTAAAGTTTCTTCTTCGCCACGGTTGGACAGCTAAGTGACCAGGAGGCTATCTACAACCTTGTGCTGGAAAGGGCCTCCAGCCGCAGGGAGCTCGCAGGTCCATTCCCTCAAGCTGATTGCTTGATACGACCGCCTATCCGTTCAGGCGCCCAGCCTGGCGCCTTAGGGATCACTGCAGCTCGGAAACTTACCTGGATAGGTTTGCAGTTTCGACGCCAACATGCAACGGTATCTAGCCCATATTAACCTAGCTTCGATTACTGTAACGGCCAAACAGCAAGGCATAGCAACCTTATAGAATGCGGACGTGGAAACGGGCCGATGCGGTTGCTACGGTGGCGTTTTATGGCATCCACCCCCGGTCATCGTACCCCTTTCGTCGTCGTGGCATGCTATTTCCCATTACCTTAGCCCGACCCAGGACATAATTAGGGGCATGGCTTTTAGACCCGTTCGAATGACACAAAGATTACGGGACAACAAAATGGAAAATTGCTAAGCGCATCCATATACGCTCTAGAAACGAGCAAAGGGGCCATGTGATGCTGATTTGAGGACGAACTGCTGGATCTGACGATCCGGTGGCAAGGCTAACTAGTGTCGCTGCAAACAATCTTACGAAAAATGGCGGGAAACGTACTGTCGCAAGTTAGATGATATCTCTAATCAGTCGAACTATTTTGGTCCGGCAACGATACAGTTCAGCTCCTGAATATTTGGCTACTGAAGCTTCTTGGCCTACAGTGGGGTGTCATCGCTGCAACGTACTTATTACCTACTATGGGTTTGGGCGCAACAATATGTTCTATGTCAGGCCGGAGCATCGTATACAGGCTTCAACGGGAGAGGTCTTCAGCCTACTCCTGAATCAGTGTCGAGCCAGCTGGGGTC
Organism: Monosporascus ibericus; assembly: GCA_004154915.1. Taxonomy (NCBI): domain Eukaryota; kingdom Fungi; phylum Ascomycota; class Sordariomycetes; order Xylariales; genus Monosporascus; species Monosporascus ibericus. The sequence goes on from QJNU01000277.1 coordinate 53,257, forward strand.
CCGCTATGCCGCTCTTGCTGCAGTCGAGATCTCCAGGGGAACCTATTCCTGTGGCGCGGGGGACGCAGAGAGTAAAGAGGTCGGCTCGAAGAGTCGACGACCGTGTGGGACGTTGCTCTCAATGTCACGGGTGCCGCAACAAGCCCTCGGAGAATTTTGCCGAGACAGTTGAGACCTCAAAGTAGAAATCCCCATTTTTAATGCAACAAGGTGCGTCCGTGCGATGGGACGCCTCGTGGCTACTATGAACTGGGCTCCTGGCCCTATGGACTTGGATGATAGACACCAGGCCCTCCTCGGATTCCACCGCTTTTCGGATCCCTTTCCCGGCCTCAGTATTCCCCACATGGCCAAGGGATTAAGCACAGACATCTAGATTGCATCTCCTATCGTCTGGATGTAAGTGGTTTTATTTGCTAATTGTTATGAATTGGCTCTCTGTCTCAGCTGCTTCAGAGAATTGCTTCTACATCTGAACACAATGAAAACGGTGAGAGACGCTCTGCCCCAATAATGGCACAGGAGGCTTGCATTAAATCGATCGAATACGCGGCTACCGGCTTGAGCAGCGTGGCTGACGTTGCGAGGGGGTCTATTCCCTCCAGAAGGATGACCATAGGGCCAAGACCGCGGGATGCAAGCTGTATTTAGCTACATGCGGTAAGCAAGCAGGCTGGGAAGGATGACATCGTCAGACTGAGACTAGGAGTCTTGGAGGACGATGCAAGTTTCTGAAGCTCCAAGACAACTTGGGGACTCACTGCAGGAAATAAATTGCCTTCTGGAAAGTCGGCGTCACTCGTTCCCGACTTTGTGCTGACCGTGTGTACACGACACCATGTGGCGCCGGCCCTCTTCGTGAGACAAGTGTCCTTGGCAGCCGCAACGGCTTCAACTACGAATTATGCCCGGCGAGAAAAGAAACAACGCGCCGCGCGACCGGCCTATTGATAGCTGTGTCTCCAGGTATCATTTGCTGACCAACTCCTATGCGAATCATAGCAGCTACACGTATACCTAGCTACGTTAAAGTGTCGAAGGTTGGGAAGGTTTACTTGAGTACTGCGTTGATCCTGGTGTAATGCATCCTGCAGGACCGCAGCGAGGGAAGTTGGACCGAGGGAATGTGTGGCACCAACCTGCCGATTCCAGAGTTGCTTGCGACTTCACAGAATTGGACAAGAAAAAGGGGGTTCAGAATCCGCATCTTATACTGTAGCTCCAGTGGACGCCCAGCAATGATAATGCTCTGCTCGACTTGTACCTACCTGACACCTTGACGTGATGGTGATTAACCCCACGATCCGCATGGGTGGATAACGCTAGGGGAAACCCATCTGAGAGGTAAAACGGAACCTTATCTTTTATCATTGAATTACGTACGTTTAACCGCTAGCGTTTCTTGTTGCAGTGTCTGTCACAGGCCATGCGAGCTTATTATCAGTGGTTTAGTTGTTAGCGTACCGGTCTGCTTTTAGACTGTGGATAACCTGTGTACCTGCGTCAAGCTTATCGACCGAGGCCCCATCTGATGATCCTCGCTTTCCCCCCGGGAACTTCCTCTTTACAGGATATCTACCGAGTATCTATCTCCGGCTAAACAGGGGTAAGCTAAACAAGGCCCGGTGATGCTCTCACAAGGAGCTTCAACCTTGCTTCTTACTTCGTACATATCCAAGGCTGTACAGCGTCGATGGCTTGCTTTCTTAGCATGCAGAATGCACGACTGCTACCACTTCATATATAACTTTTGTCTCTTCAACAGGCTCACGCAACAGTATGCGACTGCTAGAGTAACGAATTAATACCATGCCTGTCTATGTCGTTAGATTCCGGGGGCTGCTTGAATCGTAGATCTTCCTGGGTCTTCCGGTTATCGCCATGCTAACTTAGGCGGGGCCTCGGTCACTGCAGCCATGTCCAATGCATCCCACAATGCAGGTAGACAGTAATTTTATCCTCTCAGGAGGTCCACATCATTCTAGATGCCTCAAGGTAGTAAGTAGTATATTGTGAGGAGGACGAGTCTGGAAGGACGCTGCAATGGAGCGCTTGTATTGCTTGGCTACCAGGCTGCGCCGAGGGGCTCTCGTATGACTGGTCAGTTGTCTCCGTGTCCTGTCGCGTTTGTGCTGCGCCGATGCAACCTGCGCGGAGAAGAAAGCGCCCAGCTGGAGAATGGGGGGGGGGGGGCGGTCGGCACGCAACCCCTGTGCCCACAA